>JAWRVF010001118.1:0-107838 GCA_036785485.1 Physcomitrellopsis africana
GCAACAAGTCAAGCTTTATTTAAGGTTACACCCTTTCCAATATCTTGATGGATTTATCCAAGTTGGATTCATAGGTGCATTTCTATCTGGAAGTGCCCTTTCTTGGTGTGCACCTTTGATGGAAAAAGATTCAAGACTTCTTTACAATCTGAATTCATTCCTTGAAGTGTTTACGGCTACATTTGAAGAAAGCGACCGAGAGAGGGTAGCAGAGACCAAACTTTTATCTTTACGATAAGGATCACGATCAGCTACAATATATGCTACTGAATTTCAAAATCTTGCTTGCGATGTAGAGTGGAATGACAAAGCCCTTATCAACCAATTTCGTTATGGATTGAAGGATAACGTCAAAGATTTGTTACTAACAATGCCAAAAGCTGAATCTTTTGAGCAATTTGTTGCTCAAGCGATTGCATGTGACAATCGATTATTTGAAAGGCGCTAGGAATATAAATTTAATTGGAGAGGAACAAGTCAATTGATGACAGCAACTCCTAAGTTTTCAGAAACTTACTTGGCTAAACCAGAACTAATGCAAATTGATGTAGTACGCTTTAAACCTCTCATTGAGCAGAAAAAGACTCGACGTCATCAAGAGGGTTTGTGCTTATATTGTGGAGAATCTAAACACACTACTCAATATTGTCCAAAGAAGCAACGCAATCACAAAATGAGAAGTATGGCTGCTAGAGAAGACACTGTGTCGGAAAACAAATTTCTCCAGCTACAATAGGGACCATGCAACTGGAATCATGTGCAACACCTTGTAAAGGTCCTATTCTCTCCTCAAACCCCTCACCTTGTTTTACAATAGAAGTATCATTAGGACCTAAAAATCACAAAGTCTTTGCTTTATTAGATTCAAGAGCCTCAGCCTGTTTCATAGATGAAGACTTTGTCAAAAAACAAGAAATAGTTTTAATCAAGAAAGCTAAACCTGTGCACGTAGAAGTCATAGATGGTCGTTTGTTATCTTCTGGAAATGTCACCCATGAGACTGTTTCTTTAGATGTAGCAATTAAAGGACATACTAGTGTAGTAATATTTAATGTGATTAGATCCCCTTCAAATCCGATTATTTTAGGATTATCGTGGTTAAAAAAGTATAATCCTCAAATAGATTGGATTTCTCGTAACCTCAACTTTTCTTGTAGTTCAATCCAAGAATCCAATAGTCAAGTAGAAATACATAAGTCTAGTATATCCAAATCCTTACTAATAGGTGCGAAAGCTTTTATACATGCGACAAAAGAAGGACCATCTTTTGATATATATGCCACACCTATTTCGGATACTTAGAAGACTACAAGTAATATTCCTAACCAGTATCCAGATTTTCAAGATGTTTTTGAAAAGAAAAACGCAAATATTCTTCCACAGCATCGACCTTATGATTGCTCAATCGACCTTCAAGCAGGAGCTCAACCACCATTTGGACCAATCTATAGTTTATCGCAGAACGAGCTGACTGCATTGAAAGAATATATTGACGAGAACTTGGCTAAAAACTTCATACGCCATTCGAAATCTCCAGAAGTCTTATCTTATTCAGAAAGAAGTGACTGATCCTCACGAACGCTGTGAGATTAACGGTACTAATAAGATTGTACGCTCATCGCCAGCTAGCATCCTTACCTCTCGATTTCAAGACTTCTGATCAACTCTCACCAAGCAAAGATTCATATAAAAAATAGATCTACGAGCATATAATTTTATCTCAAGATCGTGCGTTGGGTGACGAATCAGAAGACCGCGATTAACTATAGATGGACATTTTGATATAATGTCATGCCGTTTGGACTCACAAATGCACCAGCTACTTTTCAACATCTTATGAATGTCGTTTTTCGTGAATTTCTTGATGATTTTGTTGTCTGCTATTTAGACGACATTCTAATCTACTCTAAGAACGCAGAAGAACATAAATTTCATGTTTGTCTTGTGTTACAAAAACTTAGAGATGCAAGATTATACGCCAAGATGGAAAAGTGTGTATTTCATACTACTCAAGTTGACTTCCTAGGATACATCATTTCTAATAACGGCTTAATGATGGATCTTAAGAAAGTTCAGACAATTATAGACTGAAAAATTCCAAGGACAGTAAGAGATGTACAGTGTTTTTTGAGATTTGCTAATTATTATCGGATCTTCATTAAGAACTTTTCTCAAATTGCAGCTCTATTGACATGCTTAACTTGTAAAGAAAAACTTGAGTGGAGCAAGGAAGCAGAAGCATCATTTGAAGCTTTGAAGACAGCTTTTACTTCTGCACCAATCTTGTATTGCGTCGACTTTTCTAAAGCATTCTTTATGGAAATAGATGCATCAAATTTTGCATTGGGTGCCGTATTGTCACAAATGGGAACAGATGAAAAATTTCATCCAATAGCTTTTTATTCAAGAAAGTTTTCAGCAGCCAAGATTAATTATGAGATCCACGATAAAGAACTTCTTGCAATCATAGACTCTTTTCAAGAATGGCGTCATTATCTAGAAGGTGCCTCCCATCCAGTCACCGTATATACGGATCACAAGAATCTCGAGTATTTCATATCAGCACATGTTTTAAATCGTCGTCAAGCTCGTTGGAGTATGTCTTTGTCAAGATTCGAGTTCATTATCACGTATAGGCCAAGAAAATAACAAGGTTTGTCTGATGTCCTTTCTAGACGTTCTTATCTTGCTCCAAAAGAAGGAGATGCAGCTTTTGATCAACAAAGAACGACCCTCTTGAAGCCAGAACAATTTCATCTTCGAGCAATCAAGTCAACATTGACCGTTGATTCGAATTTTTTCAAGAAAATCCAATCAAGTATGTCCTCAGACCCTCTTGTTCATGATATTAAGAACAATTCATCTAAGTCTCATGATACTTCCAAGTTTGAATTCAAGAATAATCTACTCTACTTTGAGGGATGCTAGTATATCCTAGAAAGCGAAGCACGACTACGTGCTCTTGAAGCTCGTCACAATTTTCCCGCAGCACGACATTTTGGATACAACAAGACTCTAGAACTAATATCAAGATGTTTTTGGTGGCCTCAAATGTAGAAGGCAGTTAAAGAGTTTGTACAATCATGCGATGTTTGTTCAAGATCAAAAACCCCTCATCATCGACCTTACGGACTTCTCCAACCACTACCTATACCAAAACAACCATGGTCTTCTATCTCTATGGATTTTATCACAGATCTACCAATTTCAAGTTCATATGATTCCATATTCGTGATTGTAGATCGGTTCACCAAGATGGCATACTTTGTACCATATACAAAATCTATCACAGGTGAAGAAACAGCTAAGCTCTTTCTTGACAACATCTATCGCCATCATGGATTGCTAAGGGATATTATATCAGATAGAGGAACGCAATTTGTATCCAAATTTTGGAGAACCCTGTTCAAGATATTGAAGGTGGATATAAAACTATCTTCAGCCTTCCATCCTCAAACAAATGGTCAAACAGAACGAGTGAACCAAGTCTTGGAGCAATATTTGAGGTATACCATCAATTACCATCAAGAAAATTGGACAACTCTTTTGCCATTGGCAGAGTTTGCTTATAATAATTTGGTACATTCTTCTACTCAACAAACACCTTTCTTTGCCAATTATGGTTATCTCCCACAACTTGATATTTTTGACTTTTCAAAAGCTGATAATCATGCGGCAAAAGATTTGGCAAATCAGTTGGCAGAGCTACATGCAACAATGAAGGTGCGATTAAAAGAAGCTTAGGAACGACAAAAGACCAATGTAGATGTCTATCGCAAGCAACAACCTCAATTCCATGTTGGTGATAAGGTATGGCTACTTCATCGAAATATCAAGACTATTCGTCCTTGTGATAAGTTGGACTATCGTAGGCTTGAACCATTCTCAATTTGTGAACAAGTCAATCCAGTCGCTTATCAATTAAAGCTACCGGAGTCTATGAAGATTCATCCTGTATTCCAAATGTCTCTACTTGAGCCATATAAGACAACAAATATACAAGGAAGAAAACAAATGCCATCGCCTCCTATAGAAGTGGATAACAATGAAGAATTTGAGGTGGAAGAAGTCTTAGATTCGAGGCGGCGCCAAAACAGGTTGGAATATCTTATTCATTGGCGCGGATACAATATTAGTGAGCGCACATGGAAATCGGCAAAGAATCTTACAAATGCAGCAAGGAAGGTGGAGACCTTTCATCAACGACATCCATCAAAACCAAGATGAAGACCTCTTCTATAAAAGAAACAAGATCTAGGCAAGATAACATTCAACTTTCTAACCTTGTTTGTAACTTCTTTGTATTTGTGGCGCTGAGGAAATGGAGAACCAACAACCAGCGGATTCGACTCAAGAGCCTTCATTTGCTGACTTGCCGGATGAGACGTTGCGATTGTCACAACCTTCAAGACGACGCAACCGAGATAAAGATCTTCAAGAACGACATGTTCTTCTTCGAATAGATGGCGAGATACAACGTGTTTGGTATCACGACCTTGGAAGAGACTCCCGATATTTGGTGATTTTATTGGAGGTAGGAACAACTCCTGATGGTGTTCCAAACATGTTATTCGAAGGAAGTTATGAAGGTCACAACAATGATCAAATAACAGGGTGGTCTTCCCGCCCCGGAATGGGACATTATCGATGGCTGAGAGGACCCATTAATTACCTTCGAAGAGAACAAAGATCAGAGTATGTGGCAAATACAATCCGGTGCATCTTAGACTTCCTCAACATCTAACCACCGCTCCTCGTGGAACTCGTGCCTAAAAAGAGGGATAATGTCACGGACATACACATAGTTACCTATATAATTAAATAGAATTAGATAAAAGTAGGTAAAAGTAGATTAATTCTATAATATCTTCTAGAAAAACTTCTTGGAAGCTTCATAGACGTTGCTTTGATCGTATAGGTGTCTATAGTTGATTTCTTGGTTAGAAACTTGGTCAACAAGTTAACCATGTGCCACACATGTTAATAGCTTGTTCTTCAAGCTAACTACGTGATGCACATGTAAAAAACTTGCCTTGCAAGCTAAGGCAAGTGGCCTTCAAAGTCAACACATATTGGAGGTCCTATAGAACATCGCCACGTAACTTCTAGTTAGATAGTATATATAGAGACAAGAGTGAAGCCTTCTTCACTCTTGTCAATTCTTTTCTTGCTTCTAATCTAGAGTCTCTAGTTGTCTTGTCTTTTGACAATAGCCATTCTAGTTTCTATTGAATACATATTTTCTTATTTCTATTTTATAAGAGAAGTCTCACTTGTCCATTTGATTTCATCGAGTTCTTGTCCTTGACACTAATAGACTAAATATTAGAATTTGATTTGTCTTGATAAATATTAGATTATATTTTTTTTTTGAAATAATCGAAATATTTTTAATTTTATAAATTATTCTCTTATAAATTGATATTTCTTATATAATATCATTTTTTTTTTCTTTCTTCTATTTGTAGACCTAAATAATATAGACCAATAGAAGTAGGTAAAATAAGTTGATTTGATAATATCTGATAGAGAAGCTTCCTAAAAGCTTCATAGACGCGGAATCACCTTTATACATGTCTATAGGTGATTGATAGGTGAAAAACTTGGTCAACAAGCTAGCCACATGGCGCTCATGTTGATAGCTTGCAGAACAAGCCAAGTATGTGGCGCACATATGGAAAACTTGTCATGCAAGTTTGACATGTGTCTTGCAAATTAGACACGTGTATGAGGGTCCTATAGAATATCGCCATGTAGTTCTTAATTAGATAATATTTATAGAGCCAAGAGTGAAACCCTCTTCACTCTTGTCAACTCCTTTCTTGGTTCTAGTCTAGTTTCAAGAATCTTCATGTTTCTAATCTTTGGCAATAGCCATTCTAGTTTTCTTTGAATATACATACTTTCTTATTCCCATTTTATGACTTTTCTTTGATATAGTTTCCATTAGATTATGTATCTTTTTCTAATTCATGTCCTTGACATATATATTCCTACCTAGGAAGCTTCTCAAGCAACTTCTACTAACTAGGGAGCTTCTCAAGCAACTTCAACCAACTAGGAAGCTTTTCAAGCAACTTCTATCAACTAAGAAGCTTCTCAAGTAACTTCTACCAATTAGGAAGCTTCTCAAGCAACTTGGAAGATACTAGAAGGTTCTGGAAGGTTCTAGAGAGTTTTAAGAATCTTCTAGAATATTCTAGAAGGTTCAGACAAGTATGTCCTTGACATTAACCTTGTTTTATAAGTTGTTGTAGCTCAAGTATCAATCTTAATATGTTTCTAATAAACTTTACAAGAACCTAACTTTAACTTTGTCTTAAAAATAATGATATTTTTTTCTAATCTATTAATAATTATATTAAAGAAATATAAGACTTTTTTAATAAAAAGTCTAACATAAAATATATATTTTAAAGCCAATATTGGTTCAAAGAATTATTAGGTGGACACCTTCTTTGTATTGTATGGACACCGCTTTTTTATTACATAGACATCATATTTTTATAAATATAATATATATTTATAAACTTATTATAAAAGTTACAAATAATAATAATAAAATAGCTAATAAGATCTATAAATATATATTTTTTTTTATTTTATTTTTTTTTTTATTTTTAAAAATTCTAATATATATATATATATATATATATATATATATATATATATATATATATATAATAAGTATTTTTAGATATTTTATTATTATTTTTTAGAACTTCCATAATAAATTTGTAAGTATTTTTTATATTTATAAAAAAAAAAAAAATATCCATGCAATAAAAAAGAAGTGTCTACGTAGTGGTTTTCTTGATTTATCAATCATTAAGATATAAAAGAATATTTATAAGAGATTTTATATATAAAATATCTATAAGACTTATATTTTAATTCTTTCTATATATATTAGGTCTTTACTAATTTTTTTATCAAATAGTTGTGCTACCACTTAGTAATATAATAATTTATAACTATTAGAATTTTAAAACTAGTTTTATTAATTTTTTATATTATATTATATTTTAACTTGATACCTCTATTTTTTTGGTTTTGTGTACCAAAAAATTACTTTAACTTTTACCATCTATAAGAACTTTTAATGAACCTTTTATTTTACATCTAAATTTATTTATAATACTAAATATTTTAAAAAATCTAAATATCTTCTAAAATCAAGTTAGAATTTGTAACATTGATAAATCTAGAATAAAAAAGTACCTAAATTTGTTTAATATTTTTTTTAGTATTTTTGTATAGCTTAATAATTTACTAAGCATTTGGCTATGGAAGAAAATTATCTATAATCTATAATTATCTTATAATAGAAAAATATATGATATTTAAAAATATTCTTTTTAACAACCTTATTCTTCATAGAAATCCTAAATCCAAGCAATTCTAAATCCTATATTCTAGATCCTATTAATTCTAAATTCTATATTGTATGAACCTCAAAACCTATATCTTATCAATTCTAAAACCTGAACTGTCTCAAATTCTAAATCCTAAAATCTAAACAAATCTTAAATAAATCCTAAGCAAATTTTATATAAACTTAAAGCAAATACTAAAAAAACCCTAATAAATCTTAATCAAATCCCAAATAATTCATAAAAATATTCTAAGAGGATCCTAAAAAAAAAAATTCAAATCCTAAAGAAATCCAAAGAAATGCTAAATTTCAAGTAATAAAATTCACAAAATAATAACTTTTAATTTTATTATTGCATCAAGTTTAAATATTACACATTACTAGCTATATAAATCATGTATAAAATCACAAATTTTGATAAGGATATAAATTACAAATTAAAATTTAATGTAAAAAAACTTCCATTGATGAAACTTAGCTCCCTACTCCAAATTTGATGAAGAATTTTAACAACCTAATCTTGAAATTTAGTTGTTATTTTTTACATTAACTTATTGTTTAGCTCAAATGTTATGTTTTATATTAATATCTTGAATTTCCACTTTATCCAATGTTCAGATCTTTAAATATCTAAGAATTAGAAACTAATCTTAATTTGTCCAGTTCCAATACTTTCTTCTATATAGAGTCCAATATCTTTCTACTAAGCCATTAAAATGATATAAACATCAAGAATTAAGTTTCTTGCTTATACATCTAAATATTTACAAAAATTTAATTGTAGATGAAGCTTAGATTTTTTAAAAACTATCCATAAACTATACTAATATTTATTACTTTTGAAACTATGTTACTTACAAAACATTCCCTTTGCTTGCCTCATTGAAGGACTTTTCTATATCAAAGCCTTACAAATTTTACACCTCATATGTCCTTAAAACTCTCTTTCTAAATTTACACCTTGATCTCTAAAATAACCCTCCATTTGCCATAGGTGCTTGTTTTTGTATCTTAGGATTTAATTTCAACCTTGTCTCACAAATGGTTCTCTACTGTGTATCAATCTAAGTGTCATTGTGGTGAGTTTGCAAGAGTCTATTCTAATATTTTTTTTTAAGAGCAATTTCATTAAAATTCTACTTATTCTATCTTATTTAGACCCATTTATAGCCCCACAAAGGAAGTAGAAGCTTTTTTGTTTATAAACAAGATAGCATAAAATAATAAAACTATAACTCAATCTATTAGCTATGAATTCTTAAAAGAATATCTATTAATCTTTTTCTTAAGTTTGTTCTATACATTTTGGAATTTACCTACCTTTTCATCCAATAATTGTATTACTATATATACTATACATATACACATATCAACTATGTCAATTTTCTTATATTTTTTTTAAATATGGATTTGGAATATGAGTTTAATTTTAAGCTTTAACTTAGCGTGAACTTGTATTAATATAATTTAAAATGACAACTAAACTTAAACAAATATCAATATAAATATCAAAGCTACTACACAATTCACTAACAAGAACAAGAACAATTTAGACTTTATTGCTACTATGCTTGAGGTAATTTGCATCTTTGCATAATATTTTTTGTATACAAGCATTAGAAATTATTGAAGAAAGAAGAATCCTACTAAAACCTTATGAATCAATAATATTTTTTAACACATATTTGACAAATATGTGTTAGAAATAACATATTATACATCATAATATATTCTCTCAAATAGTATATTATGATATATGTTAGTAATTTGTTAAATATCTTAGATACATTAAATCTAATAAATGATGTATTCATTAAAACAATTGGTAATAAACATTGATTTATATACTCTACAATAATTTGGCTAAAGTTTACAAAATCTTATTACACCTTGTCTAATATCTAATAACATAATATTTAATTAGGTTATTATGCAAAATATTTGAGCAAGTGTATTACAAAATCATCATCAATTAGTTATAAAACTTAATTTGGTAGTAGACTACACAATGCACATACAACCATTGTCATTTATCAAAGTATTTCAACCACCTTAGAAAGACATTAAAAAAATCTAAGCAAATAATAATAATAATAATAATTTATTATATTATTGAAAAAAAAATTCTAAATTAAAGAAAGACTTATAGAACAACCTCCAATACTAATTGTAAATTTGAAATAAATGCCAAGCTTGATTTATTGCAATCTATAATTTGTAGTTACTTATTTTATAATATCTTAGAACAACTTTGAATCTAGGACTATACTAACAAATACCAATTCATGACCAATTTAGGAGATGAAGTTATACAATAGGATTGAGAACTTATTGTTTGAAAAAAGTATGCAAGAATATACTTTAAATAGGAAGAATATAATGTTAATATAAATAATAGGAATTGGTACAATTAGACAAGTAAATTGATGATAATAAGGTATATTAGAAAAGATAAGTTTTGAAAGAAAACATCTTTTGACAAAATATTTCTTAACAAGAAAATTTTGCCAACAATTAATCTTTGTTATAATAAGAAAAGTTCAATTATCTAAAAAAAGAAAATATTAGCAAGACAGCCTATTTGTATTAAGACACCAAATAATATAAGAGATATGCTTTCTAAAATTTCTATATATATATATATATATATATATATTAGAATTATTTTTGTTTTAAGATTGTGCTAATTTCCAAAACATTATTTGTCAACACATATAAATAGAATAGAATAAAAGCACAAAAATATACTAGTTGGAAGATACGTAATATATAGAATTCTCTGTTATTTGCACCTAAACCTCTTAGTATTTTTATACACAAAATTTTGATTCTAAAAACAGAATGTTAATTCTTTTTCTTACAGAAATTAACACAATTATAACTTACTTCAATAGTAATTATACAAAATCATCAATCCTGTATTCTAAAAAACATTTGCATCTATAATGATTGTGCTGACTGCAACAATGAATGGTACAATTTAAGCCTTAATTAAGTATTATCCAATTTAATCACAAAGTTTCAAAAAACTAATTTGCAAATCTTTGCTAATTGTAATTAATTTATAAACGTTGCTTAACAGTAGTATTACAAATGCAATTTTGAGAAATGTATATTCATACATACCTCCACGCAAGGGTATGTTCACTGTTGCAAATGCCCTTAGCTTTATTTCTTTACAGCAAAAGCTCTCACATTCCTTCACTTTGTCACATGTCCCATCTGTCCTATGTTCAGAGTTCCTTTAAGAGATGACTAACTACTTCTGATTAGCTGCAACATAATTCTCACTTAGTTACGGTACCTCAATGTCACAAACTCTCATACACAGCATTGAAATTCACCATCACTGGGGTTGATTTCAAGTCCATGCGAATAATACGTCCCTTGAATCAAGTTCCTTATACAAACTAAAGCTATGCACTGACACTTATCAATCCTGATCATCCAGACCGCAGCAAAATGTACACCACGTTCAGTACTCCGATTCCGAATCACGTACAGCAAATGCAAAACTAAACCAACCGTTAATTAACACTCTTTCGAGATTTCTTTTCCAACCAGGTATTGAGGGACTCTTTAGTTACTTTCAGTCTACCTGAGTTAATTACTCTTGATGGCTTCCTAGGCTCAAGTATTCCACTAAGAGGTTTTCGCAGTTCTTCTTCCTCTCCACTACTGGTATCTCCATTACTCCTTACAACCTGCAAACCAGAAACTTGACGATCCGGAGCGTCTGACAGAACTGAGACAACAGTGAGGCCAAGTTCTTTCTGCAAAATGCCAAGGACAGCATCCCGTAGGACTGACTTGCCCTTCGTCTCGCTGTGGTTGCCGATCCCTGTGATGATTATCAAGTCATCCTCTACAGGAATGCCGTGTAGGTAGCGCTCCTTGATAACTCGAAGCACAACTAAAACAGCAGCCCGAGCCTCACCTTTGGTTAAGCCATGCAAGTCTATGGTCATGTGCCTGGTGTCCTTGGCTTCTCTCCTCGCATGAACAGCCACTTTCTGAACCACTGCTTCTGAGAATTTCATCAAGCCAGCATCACCAGAAGCTACAAAACTCGACGGATTGGACAGGCCTTCAACCCACTCCTTGATTAGCTCCTGAAGTATAAAGTCATTCGGCACGTGGCCTGCCTCGCGCATTTCTTCGTATAAAGCTAGTGCGCGTTGCACTTCAGGGAGTGTCCCATAGTTTCGATGTCTTCGCAGCAAGCTGTTGTATGTGACTGCGTTTGGTCGCACGCCCGCAGCTTTCATTTGGCTAAAATAGTCAAAAGCCTTCTCAAGATGTCCTGCTTGGACACACGCTTGGATCAGGGATGTGTAAGCAACGACATCTGGTTTAAAACCAGCCGCCTTCATTTCTTCGAGTGCCTCCGAAGCTCCCTCTACATCACCTTTGCTCCCATAAGAATCCAGAAGAATGGACCAGCTTTTCACGTCCGGAACTAGGCCTAAAGCCCTCATTTCCCTCATCAAGGACCTCACTTTCTCCGAGGCAGAACCACATGCCTTCATCATACAATTATATGTAATGATGTTAGGCTTACAACAAGCTAACCGTACATCTTCATCAATTTTCTCCCCTAAATTGCTTTGGAGCGAGGATCCAGGTATAACAGTTATAAGTTCATGTGTTTTAGCGAGTGGCGCAGAGTAATTGAAGATTTCAGAAAAAGAGCGCATTCTCCCCGTTGTCTTCCACTCTTCAAAAAGCAGAAACGCTCGATCAAATTGGCTTGCCTGCGTATCTCGAACAAAAAGCATGTGTAAGAACCACACTTTTTGTTAATAGAGAACAAGGTCATTTACAAAATGAACGTAGGAAACGAAGAAAGTTCACGTCTTATCAATTGTAAATCATTTTACAGCACTGTGATTCCAGACTTCAGCAGACTAGGGCCTGTAAAAACGACAAGCAAGTGAGAAGAATTACCATGATACAAGCTTGAAGAAGCATGTTGTAGCAATTCACGTTTGGACGACAACCAGCATTCAGCATTTCATCGAATTCCCGGAAGGATTGATCCACAAGGCCTGCAGTAGCACAAGCACCGATGATTGAAGTCCATGTCACAACATTTGGAGTTACCCCGGCTTCCGACATATCGGCTTTAACTCTCAATGCTTCTTCCCACATCTTTGCTTTTCCGAAGACCTGAGGGTACAGTCTAACGATATCAATAATAAAAAGAAAGACGAGCAACAACAAGAGGTTGCAGGCAAACAGCAAGCAACAGAACAATGCAACTACGAACAGTCTCTAAATAAACACTGCCACTGACACGGTTTCATAAGCCAGTAACTCTTGGTTTGATCAATGAAGTGCAATCGTTAAATAGCCACACTGCTTCAGAAACCGACTACACTTATTTGGTCATTCCCCCTGCATTCACCATTTACTGCGACTGATCATTACAACCAATCATATGTACTGATTACAAGCAAGAACTCATCGCATTAGTTCCAGAAAATAGAATGCTTCAGCCATGCGAAGACACATAGGGATAACTGGACTGAATTTTCACGAGAACCTGATGACCAAAATCAATGAAAATTGCAATGATTGGAAGAGAAAGTAGAACCATACAGATTAATAAAATTTAGTATTAAATGGAAAGACATACTGGAGGACTAAAAGCACTTTTAATGATCAAAAGCTTTCTAGCGGAAGGCCATCAATCAAATCTCAAGGAAAGGCAACCTCGTCAGAGATAAGAGTCTCACATTGATAAGGGTACTGTAAAATACAACATCGAGAGTCTCTTTGCCTGCTTTCTTTATTTGAGCATAGAGATCAGCTGCCAGGTCTGCACGGCCACTGGCTGCATATGCCTTGAGCAGAATATTGTAGGAAGTTACATCAGCTGCAATTCCTGCACCCTACGTTACGCATTAGTTTGGCCCTTCTTTAAAAATGCCCTAAGAAACTGCCTTCAAAATGACTGCGTACAATGAGCCATCAGACCCTATTCATGATGAATGGGTAACTCCATTTTCAACATGAATAGGTAACTCCATTCTTACTTGTAGGTGATCACAGTAATCAAAGTAGCTACCTGCATATGCTGGAAATAACGCCGCACCTCGCTCAAGTTACCAACATTGACATTCATGATGCTGTTATAAACAAACCTATTCGGTTCAAACCCGTCTTTCAGCATCTTCTGCACATCCCAAACGTTGAACGAGGTCAAAACCACATATCAAAAGCAATGATTGCATCACAAGTTCTTTGTCGGAGAGTAACCGTGGTCCAAGTTTCTCCCTACACAGCCATCTTGAAGATCCATAATGAACCTCGTTTATGTAATTATTTATGCGAAATTCTCAAGGTCAGTGGAAACTCTGGTGTGATAGCCCTCGTGATTTTAGTAGTATGAATATGAAACATCGTTGGATGACGATCACTGAAGCATTGACATCATCTGTATCATGAAGTTCCGAGGATGAAGAAAAAAACCTCAAAAACAATGGTTGCTTTAGAAGGCTCTTTGTGGCGCCCACATGAGTCAATTAAAACACGGTATGTAAACACGTCAGGCATAACTCCCAATTCTTTCATGAAATCCAGAACTTTAAAACAGCTCCGAAGGTTACCATGACGACTAAATTCGCGTATGATAAGGTTGTAATGCCAGGGATTGCGACTGAGGAGTTCCACAAATCTGCACAATTTGAAGCACTGTTAAAGATAACTCAAACGCAATCATCTATCCAAAACTTTGTTCAGTGATCTGATATTTAAGTTACGTGACATTTTACGATATCATAATGTGAAATTCCATCACAACTGCAGTGAAAAGGCATGACAATAATGTTCTCTTGAACAAATGGCAAACGACTTCGGCCTGATAGAGGCAAGAAAGTGAGAGTTAGATAACTCCTAATAGCCTCCAGTGGCAGTAGTGAACAAATCTCAGAACAAACTTCCAAAAGTCCGCTGTCAAAGACCGCGGAGAAAGAGGAATCCAGTTTCAAAGTTCAGATAAAAGAGGCAAAAATTCTGGTGCAGACAAAGTTACAACCACAAGTGAACAAGAGAAAGAACCAGTTTCAAGCAACCACGTACCTCCTAGCCAAATCAAGGTTTCGTGATTTTGCGCAGCTTGAAACCACACTAACAGGATCAATTAAATTTCTAACGAAAAACCCGCTTTCTGAAATACTCAAAACGATACATTAGTTAACGTTACTGTGCAGGAGCCAAGAGGACGTAGAAACGACGTAAGGCTACTGTAACCTTTAAACATGCATGACGATGTTCCTGAAGAGAAGTGAGGAGAATCTACAAGAATTACTACAAGATTATTTCTCTGTGATCCTGGGAAAATTTACTAAATAAAAAAAAGAGAGAGAGAAGACAGTAAAATCACAAGATATGATTGTGTAGTTGGTACTCCGATCAAGATCTATCCCAAAACCCTCATCGTGAAATTACAAACATTTGAAAATCACCGAAATGAGGCTTTAACTTGTACCTGTTAGATATTCCACAAGCTCGACGCAGATATCAGTTCTCCCAGCTTTCAAGAGCGACAGAAGCTCATCAGCTAATAAGTCTAGCGTGCTCTTCTGAAGAAACTCCGGTGCGGTATATCCGGCTTTTGTGAGCTTTCTTATAATGCTTACAAATAAGTCGAGTTGTTGTCGTGAGAGCAACAATCTGAAACCGATGTTCAGTAGAGCGGTGTCTAATTTATAGGTGAATAATCCTTTATCGATTCCCGCATCTGCCAGCATCTACAAGAAAAAAAAATCTCGTCAAACTGGATAAACGTCAAGCATTCTGTTCAGACTCCTCAAGTTTTAGTCAATACATCTCCAATCACCGATCAAAAAGCTGTCCAACAAAAAATGAACCACTAAGATGCGTTGTGTTTACGACAACGCAATTGCCCCTAATACATTACTTAATCTTCGGAGAAAATTTGAATCTTGTTGTAACTGAACCTCCAAGGTGGAAACGTTAAAGTTTAGGGTTAGAAAATTTGCAATATTAAATAAGTCAAAAAATCAATAAATCAAACTTCTAATGCAATTAAACTGTATTCTAATATTGCATTTGATTCGCAAGGCTATTGTCGGAGTGAGAATTGTGATTTTCAAAACTTAAAAGAAACCTTTTCTAAAAATATTAAATTGAATTAAATTAGACATTCAACTAATACTTTTAGTGATTCAAGAAAAACGGCAGAGGCTCACAATGTCGAGAGAAGGTTCAAAGTGTGCTCACGAGCACATACCTGGAGCAACTCGGTGAATTGAGTCATGTAACCTTCGCTAGCGAGCTGCCCAGCTAACATAGTGTAGTACTTCAACATTCCCTTTCTTCGTAAGCACACTTTGACATCTTCTGGACTTATAGTTTCAAATTGGGCCAAGGCTGACTCAGATATGCTAGGATCCATGTAATTGGATAGCTCAGGCTTGATGGAAACTCCAATATCAGGGTTGTCCACATCGGACGATCTAAGAGTGGAACTAGAGGTTTTAAGTCTAATAAGCGACTGCAAAATCTGCGACGTCTTAAATTGGATCGGTGAAATTGAAATCATAGAGGGTCTCAAATGCGAGGAGGAAAAACACAAACATACGAAATTAGACTCGAGAAGTGCAGAATTGTGCAGAATCGAGACAGGGTTGAAGCTTCGCGTGGAGTGAGGCATAAAGTATACAACGCCTCTGAAATCAATAGGAAAATGAGAACAGGAGACAGAAACATGAGATTGGTGAGACTGCGAGAGCCCCGAGTTGCTCAAGCCATATCCCAACATGGCCGCCATGGCCACGTTTGCCCGTCAACAACACATTATCCCAACGCCAGCCGGGAAAGGCAAGCAATCTTCACCACGGCACAATATCCAAAACCTCAGCAAACAAACGCGTTCTAGGTCACCAATTCAATCAGCAAACGTCTAACCTTCAAAGTGAATGCTTTTATAAACTTCAAAGGGAGTAGCAGCACAACCCACGTGGTCCTTTCCAAGACTTTCAGAGGTAAAGGCAGAGCAGTGAAGGGGAAGCTCGCAAAACCCACAGAAAGCCCTGCAATCTGAGTGCGATGGCTTGAAGACCCACAAACGCTGCTCCACCCCAACGCCCTTATCCACACTCAGCAGTTGCTGTGTTTTGGTCTCTTCTCTGAAAATTGTTGAAAAAGTTGTCTTTTGTTCTAAAAACATGTGTGTTTTTTTAATCATGTTGTCTTTTCTTTTCCTTTTTTTTTCTCTTTTTATTGTGGATTAAGTGGTTGATTTTTTGGTGAAGTTTGGGATTGTTGTGAAAAGATATTGATGGAGAAATATTTTGAAGTTTTTGAAGTGTACATGTGGTAGTTGTTGGATGATTTGGTGGTTTGTTATTTGGGACTGTAGAAGTTTGAATAAGTTTGATTGTTGATATTAATATTTTAGGAATGCAATTGAAATACCTCAAAGAGGGACTCAAAATAATGGATGGGGTATATGTTGTTATGGATCATGAATCATTTATAAATTGAATATTGTTGAAGAAATGTTCAAAAAGATCTATTTGAATTTGAAGATTTGTTTTAAAAAGGTTGACAAAAATAAAAGAAGAATAATTACTCTTAGGTATACATATTTTAATTTAATCATGTCATAATAGAATGATCTAATAGTTTATTAATAATTGCATTTTTTTTTAAATTTCAATATCTTGTAATCAATTAATTAGAATATATTACAAGATTTTGATTTTAAATAGAAAAAATATGATTAATAGCTTATCAAAGTATATCTTATTAAATATATTATATTATTCATGTTGTAGTGTTTCTTTATGTTGTAAGACAAAAAAAAATCAACTTGAAAAAATTTAAAGTATGGTATCAAATTGGTATATTATTCATGATATTGATGATCCATTGCAAAGATTACTTGACTTGGATATTTACAACTAGCTTAATTTTGATGATTCGAAAACTTTTAGTTCTTATATTGCAGATATTTTAGTACTAAGTTGGTATTATGTTAGCAAAAGTTTTTGGTAGTTGGTAATATAATTGTTTAAAAAAATAAATTTATGTCAATAGATATTTATTGGTTGTTTTTATTAATACTATTGCAATTATTATTCATTTAAAAAGATTATAAAGGTGGATAATAGTATTGTGAAAATAATATTCTATTTATATTTTATAGAATTTTATATATATATTAAAATAATTTTCTATACTACATTTATTATAATACAAAAGAAAAAAAAATTTCGTAATATATAATAAATTACATTATAAAAGAAGATGTATTCTATGTGTTTAGACTATTAAAAAAAGTATAAAAATTTGTCCTATATACTATGGCTATATCATTAAGCACATTTAAACTATATTAAAGTTATATTTTAAAAAATTGAATTAAATACAAAAAAGTACAAATTTTAATCACGTTTTAATCTATTAATTTAATTAAATTAAATTTTAAATAGAAAAAATTCTCAAAAAATATTATAAAAGAATTTTATATAAGAATTTTATATAAGAATTTTATGTAAGTTCTCTTGCAAGATCATAAGATAAGGTACTAATTGCTATATGGATCTTGTATTATTTTAAATTTTAAAAATGTTAAAATCATGCTTTATATAAAAAATAAAAATAAAAAATAACCATTCTATTAATCATTTGGAAATGTAAGATTTGTTAGATAAGTATTCATAATCATGTTGTCTATTTAGAATACATATTGGTTTTTAAAAAATAAACTTATTATTTTTAGATGATATAATTATTTCTAATTTTTTTATACTTAATGATTATATGATTCTTTTTTACTTGAGGCAATAATCTAAAGCATAGAAGGCTTGTTATTTTATCATAATTAATAGGAATCTAAACAATTATGATTCATATTACAATATTAGAGATACTATTTGAACATAGAAGTTTTAGCCAATTTATGTAGTATTTAGATGGATTTGTTACAAAAATACTTTAATATAAAAGTATAAAAATATATACCTATTTTACATAAATTGTGGATTATTTTAGATAAATTAAGTCATCAATGCTATGATACTTGTAAGATACTATCTTATTATTATTTTTATTTAATTATCCTATATTTTTAAAATTTTGTATATTTATAAGATATTTAGATATTAATAATTTAATTTAAAAATTAATTATCTTTGGATTTAAGACTTTTTCAACTTAGAAGATAATGCATCTTAAGATGAGACCATAATATATTATAAATATATTATTTTTAGATATAAATTTAATTTGATATATATATATATATATATATATGTGTGTGTGTGTGTGTGTGTGTGTGTGTGTATGTGTACATATGTGTGTAATTAAAATTTTGCTATATAGATGATTGTAAAACTATAGAATCTAAAAATTATTTAAGAAACAACACATAAATTAATCCAAATAGTCCTTATAGTTAAAATCTTGATATATTTTATGTTGGAATATGTGCAAAAAAATCTTTAAATCAAAAAGTATAATTGATAATATAAATGCATTCTATTTAATAAGAGACTTAATGTTGTTATTTTTGGTTAGAGAAACCTTGGTTTGGTAGTAAACAACAAACTTAACAAAACGTCTATATTTCATAAGTTGTAACTTTATTCGTTACATTTTTAAAAAAAAAGAAAAAAAAAGTGATAAAATAATATTATCTTTGCTCTATTTGAAGTATAGCCTTATGTATTTTTAAAATAGAAAATAGAAAATATTTAACTTATATTATTAAAAATGTATTGATTTTCTTATCTTAGTCTTGGTCTTGGTTATTTTTCATTTATTATGTTTTAAGATTTTCTAATGACATAGCAAATTGAAAAAGAATTGATATAGGAAATATTGCATTTAAAATTGAAATCTTCTTTAGATTCTATGTAAAGTTTTAAAATAAGTTGGCATATTTTTTTGTATACCACTATGATATCATACACGTTTGGTAAAACATGCTTGTATTTCCTCTAGTTATTGCACAAAAATACAAAAAAGGTGTATTGCATTAATACAATTCATGATATTATGATTCAAATGCATCTCAATTAAATTCTAAAGTTTATTAAGTATCTACAATTATTCTTTATTAATGTCACATGTCAATGTAGAATTTGCTCTAATAGTTTAAATATGCTGATTTTTTTAATATAAAACAATTATTTTCTCTTCCAAAATAGACCTCTTATTGTGATATTTGTTGCTTGTCTTTTAAAGTTTTTTTCTTCTATAAAACCATATATTAAATAAAATATTTGTATTAGTGGCATAATTAAAATAATTTTCTTAGAAATATCATTACTATTATTATTTAGTATTTATCAACTTTCAAAAAGTGATGTATAATTTTTACTAAAAATAATATTTATAATATTTATATAAATCATGTGTTATAAATATAAAACTTGATCATAAAAGAATAAATTGCCAATCCAATTTTCTTAAGCTTGTTAGATAAATAAATAAATAAAGTTTAAACTAAATACTAATGATAATTTTTTAAGTTTATTTCAGTGATAATGGGGATATATATGAAACTATTATATAAGTTCAATTGGCACAAAACTACTTCTTTCAATTCAACATATTCAACAAAACTTTCTTTGTTAACAATTAGCTTTAAAGAACTTCATATAATCATTCTTTATACACTAATAAATAAATCAACTTCAACTGTATATTCTTCGAAGATATCAAAAAACTCTGATGATAAGCATGCAACCATACTTCAATTTGTAACCTTCAATTAAACATAATGTGCATTTGAATGAATGTGGGTTGAGATTATGCATATACCATAGCTGTTATGACACATTAAATTCATCCTGAGACTCCCAATAAATAAATATTTTGCTGTAAACTCCTCCAAACTTACCTGAAAACATAAATGCAAAGTGCCTTTCTACGCACAATGTAACCACATACACAATAAATGGTCAACGAAATTGATACTCCTAACCTACTCAACAACTGGAGATCACAAATTGAAGGAATTCTAGGTTACAAGTTCATCTACAGTGTATAAATATTATTACACCACTACTGAATTAATTTTTTAAAAAATTAAAGATACTGCAGGTGCTAATTAAAAGAAAAACACAACACAGACTAAAAAATGTTTGTTCGGAATTTATTTTCTCCTTGGTGTACAATTTACGAATACATGGAGGATTTCCAGTCCAAGTACTGTCTTGTGCCTAGTTGTTGACAAGACATCTGAGAAACGTCTAAACAACACAAAGAGAGCATTGACCGACTCACTCAATGAATGCAATGAAACTATCCTCTGTAAGACACTAACTTAATTTAATTTGCATCCTTTCCTGAATCACGTTCCAGCTAACCCGGCAATGAGAATTATTCATGCAAGACCTTGAATATCATCAAAACTCTGCAATACAGACCTGTAAAGAATGTGTGAACTTTGAACACATGCAAAGGGAGAACACATCTAACGCAATAATGTCCCCTTCGAATCATAGCACTGACACTTGAGGTACCTTTAGATGACCAATCGAACCGGCACTATTGACTACCTAAATGGCGACGCAACTTCTATTCACGAAGTCCCCTGGTCAGCTTCAATGATCTTTCTATTCATCTCAATGAAGTAAGTGAAAAACCCCCAGCCATAAAAAAATCTCTAAAATACTTCTACATATTACACATACTTAGAGAGCAGATAAGCATGCTGCAGCTCTGAAACCTTGGTAGGCACATGCAAGAAAAAATGTGCTACAAGGGCCTCAAGCATACCAACCATTACCCCTCCAATTACATCTAGAATGTAGTGCCTACCCAACACGACTCGAGAACAAATTGTGGCTAACGCCCAAACCGAAAACGCACAATTTGCGATTACCAGCAGGTGCTTATCTGCCAATGGCAGAAGGAACTGTGCCATGGAAGAGTTGTTCTCAAACCTAAGAGCCAAATAAGGATACCAGGATTGATTTATCAGGGAGCGCCACAGTGGGCTGTAGAGCCAGAAGAGGGTCATAACCATCGCGGCACGAGTGGAGTGGCCACTAGGAAAAGACCACTTATCCAGTGAGACAACAACTAAGTGCCCCCTATTGTACGACGGTCGCCTCCTCCGCACAAAAGATTTAATGGAGCCAACCACAATGAGGTCGAATATCAAGCTCACAAAAAGATTTGCAGCAAACATACGGGTATCAGGAGTCCCAGCCGATGGAGATATCCAGAAGGCTGCTGCTGCTGGCAACCAAAATAATCCGTCACCTGAAAGAAGCATGATCACGTCTCAGCTAACCAGGATCGGAACAAGCCAAAAATGAAGTAAGAAGCCTAATCGACCTGTGGGCTCTAATCCTTACAAGACCACCAGATACTAGTTTAATTTGTCTTGCAAGCAGTGTTCCTATGATTTCAGACACAAAAAAACTTGCGCAAAAGCACTATTCAACAAGGCACCGAACAATTTAGCAACTATGTCTGGGTCTCAGTTGTACATTCTTTGTACAACTGAGACTTCACTCTTATTTGTTGACCCCTGGTATAGAGATCTCGAACTCTAGTTCTTACAATAGCTGACATCTCTGTTACGCTGATCCATATGTTCATGCTGTCAAATAGTGCAACAGTCAGCACAGAATCGACCATGCAATATCTTCCGATTGTCTCCATTGACCTTTTGTCTCCCTTTTCGTACAGGTTAAACACCTCTTTATACGGAAGGTCTATTTTCTTATTCCCTGTAAACTTTTCTGAGACGGAAGAGAGAAGATAATCAACTTCAGTGAAAGCTGAGTTTGAGTGATACCACTTCTCAGAAAGAGTCATCCGTAATTTTCAAGTAAGGATTCAGAAGTAGAAAAAAAGGACAGGCAGACTAAGAGAACTTCACCTGAATATTCAAAAAACCGCAGAAAAAAATAGGTCCAATCCGTTAGGCAATTCTCGTGTACCCATTTCGAATGTCGCCGGTCCAATGCTAATAAATTAGCGACGAACTTCGGGCCTTCATAACTTCTAGGTGGAGATTCAAGAATCACTGCTTCACCTGATACTGGGGTTTGAACCTCAGATGAACCCTTGAGCCGTCTCCTAGGTGGGGCAATTGAATCCACTGTCATCCTGGCAAGCTATACTGCTGACCTTTGTGCGCTTTATAGGCAATCTGTAAACGCAGACCATAAGCTGGTCGAAAGACATGTTTCAATTCACAATGCTTGGGTACAAAATGCAAATCATGTCGAAGGCAAGAATTCGATTTATGCACCCAACATTGCAGGGCGATCAATCACTTAAGCACAAAAAGCACGGACAGCCAACTGGTGCCGTTGCGAAAATAGGTGTACACATTGTGTGTTGGGCCGGTTCCCTCTAGAGATCTGATTACAAACGAGGAATCCATTCAAAAATGTGCACACCCATACCTGCTAAAGGAAGTCAAGGCATACGCCGTCCGAAAACGTGATCCAGTTCTTTAACGTCGGCCTGGCTCCCTTGCAGTTCCAAACCCTAGGTTCCACAACTCCAATCAGCTCACGCACCTGTCTCACAACCGCACTGCGTGATCCCGCACATTGAGGTACAAATGCTTCCCACCCATTTCACGGTTGTGCGGTTTTCAGCCGTAGTTAGGCTTATACAGCACCTCACAGCATTCCTTCCCTCCGCCCATCCACGAAATCAAAGCCAACACAAACTGTCTCCCAATGCTCACCCACCTAAATCATGCACCTCAGACTGAGATTATGTACGTAATGAGTTAGCACTGAACTGACAGGAACATTGTGTAGCTATAGGAAATCTTCACACCTAGGTAAATAGTACTATAGACCGTAGATAGAGTTTCCCGGGCTGAACTTTAATGGCCTCTGGTTTAGGATCTACTCGCTGGGGCTCCAAATACCATCCACACCCGTCCAAATGACAAATTACAACCGAGTGAAAGGAGAACCCCGATTGTGGATCCGAACAGAGCGTGATGATAGCGGCAGCGAGATTATCAGAGCAATGGCTTCAATTACGATTTCGTTCAGTTTAGGTTCTGAAATTGCTAGGGATTATGACCCCATTTCTATTGCTTTTGAATTGACAGGGTGACATAAGCCTTACATGAATCAGTCCATTTGGATTGGCATGGATTGATTCTTGATGTAATTGCAAATGTTGATTGCAGTTCATAAAGCACCGCTGGAGTAAAGTCTGCTTCTGAAGATTGCACCGGTGTCTGATTATTTCAGAGAATGAGAACTTCAGGGTGAGCACATTTGCTATATATACGCGAGTTCGACGATGTACATCGAGAAAACTAGTCTATGTCTGGCGCTGGGTGATGCATTTTAGACACCGTGATTTGTCAACAAGTATGAAAATACACTGCTGCTGCTATTAGCAGATTTTGTGAAGGATATGTGTTCGACGAACATGTGATTGCTAAACCTCAGTTTCGAACATCATGGTCACACTTGGCTGTAGCCACCCACCCATCATCTGCTTCGGCTCTGGTCATGGATGCTAAACCATCCTCTGAAATGTGCAGAGGTCTCACGTTGCATGAGAGTCTACACAGGCAACTCAAACTCTAAGGATGCAAGAATTGGGTTATATGCAGAAGATGCGAGTGTCGAAGGATTTCACATTCTGTTTCTCATTCTTACCTTGTACTTAACCATTGATCATCTCCAAGCGACCTCTAACATGTGAACTATTGTGCAGGGCATTCAAAGACAATTACAAGATGTAGCAGTTATCCAGGTGCATGTAGAGTTTTACACCCATCAAGACTCCCAACAGGTGCCAATTCCTGCAGCTCCAAACCCTAATTATCAAAATGCCAAGCAACTCACACTCTTGTCTCACAACGGCACTGCTTGAGGTACAATTACTTTTTGGTAGAATCACAGTTCACATTGCTGCATTGGTTCTCATTAGAATAGACTGAAGCTACTCCTCAATGCTATCGTATCCAAGTCTAGCCCTGAATTTGGATTGTCACTCTGTTGCCACGAACATTGGTTAGCATTAGGACATTTAAGTCATAATCTTTTTGTAAATTTTGTGATTATTAATTGTAACTGAAGGTAGTGGAATTTGTTGTGTTGTTTTTAATCTCTTTGATATAGTAGAGTTTGAGGAAGTCTTTACATACAGAAGTCCTTTTTGAAAGGTCATGGTTCAAAGATCCTCCACTTGGTAAAACAAAATTGTTTTTTGGAAATTTTGGCCTTTGGATAGAGTATAAAGAGAGATACCCATCACATGGATCAAATCATTTTTTTATTGTAATTTTAAATATGGTAGCTGAAATCTTGATTGTGACAATTTTGACAAATATAAAAATTTTGGTATTTTGAATTTTAATGAATATTTTTAGCAATTTTAAACATACTTGCTTCTTTTTTTAAAAATTGTTTCTAAAGGTGGACAATACTATTCATGCTATACATGAAGTAAGTACATTCCACCTCAATTTCTTAAGTGGAAAATCAACCAAGGGTGACTTTTCAATTTCAACTAATCACAAGCTTTGAAAGTTGCCATGTCTCACTTTCTCAACTATTCAGTTATTAGACATTTGGTTGAATTATTTTTTAAAATTAATCTTCATCTAATTCTAAAATTTTGGACAAGTTATGAAATTTAAAATCTGCAGATTACTCTTAAATTAAGAGTAATGAGTATAGTCCAAGGAGCCAAGGGTGGAAAGAGTATGTATTAAGTGTACTCAAAGGGCCAAAGTGTAAGAGCAATATGTGTCGAAATGCTTAGTGCATTAATAAATAATAACTGATGTATTTTTATCAATGTTAGCAATTTCATACAATGAGCAATATAATAGATTTTTTTTTAAATAAAAATAAGTTTATTTGTCAAAATTATTTTGAATTAGCAAGTGGTTGTAAAAGCTTATAAAGATAATGCTAATAATTTATTGATTTAGCAAATATGTACAATAAGAGAAAGATCTTTGATAAAAATTTTATAATATATGCCATTCAAATTATCAAAGTGAGAACTTGAATTCTTATTGAATCCAAAATACCCAAGAAGTCATTATTTGTGTACATTAAAACTACGTACTTTTATTTATCAAAACTGACAAAAAATTCTCTAAAGTGTTAGTATTTCCTTTGAACTTGAACTTATATTTAAATAAGTTTTATTAATTTGTAAAATTAATAAAACTTATTTATTTTCCTATTTTAATAAATAAAAACAAAAAATTAATATACTTTATTTTTTATAATTTAGACCAAAAAATAATTAAAGCTATCATCATATTTATAATTTAAAAATAATAATTCTTTAGAAGATTTCTAGTTGTTTGATATAAGCTATCTTTGCTTCTCTTGGAGTCAAATATCCTGATTTAGATAATCTGTTGAACAACTCTTGTTACTGTTAAAATTTGCATGTATTGCAAAATTTGAGACAATGTAATAGCATATTCTAATGAACATGGTATTAAATATTTGAGATTCTAGAAATTTATGCATATAGTTCTTGTTTACATATTGTCTTTAACAAAATGATTGCATTTGTAAGACAAGTTCATACAAGCAATAAGTTAGTTATGTATAAGTTTTATAATTAATATCAATAGTTTTGTATTATTAATAGTATTTCCAATCAAATTATGTCTATATTCTTATCTTATTTGTAATCAGATTGCTTCTAAACCAAAATATGAAACAGTTATTTGAACATTTATTTTCTTATAAGAAGGCATTTTCAGTTTTAAATTATTCAGAAGTAAAACAGAGAATAAATTAATAATAAATAATCAAAATTCAAGTTTGTTAAAGAATTGTTTACATTAAATTCTCATTCAAATAATTTTTTGCATGATAGTATCTATTTGATTAGAAAATATTATTATTATTAAAAAAAATATGATTGTCAAGAAGGTTTTTTTAGATGAAAAATAAAAGTAATATATTTGTATTTTTTTATATATTTATTTTAAATATAAAATAAATTTAGCTATAATTTTAAGCTACTTACTAAAGCACATTGTCGATTTATTGGAGAGAATAATAAAGCATTACATAATTGAGTTATATAGTGAATAAATAAAATAAATTTAAAAAAAAAAAAAAAAAAAAAAAAAAATTGTGCTATTAATGTTTTTGATGTAAATTTCAGAAAATTGCTAGAAGAAAAAAAAAATCAATAATGTCAGGATAAATAATAATAATAATAATAATTTAAAAATATAATGATTATTAATAAATAATTTTGATTTATATCATTGTAGCCATGACGTATATATCCGTATATCCAAGATATAATAATGTTGATTTTTGAAAATATTAACTAGTTGGTTTCATGTCCACATCCTTTTCATATAGGACAATTCACTTCTAATTGCTCTATTAGTCTAGAACAGTAGTAAGTAATTATTGAGCTCAAACTACAAGGCTGTCCCTCCTACACAAAAATTGAAACCTTCTTTCATGTCTTTTATTAATGTCATATGTTAAGAAATCTAATGTCCTATATTACTTAATACATGATAAATAGCACAATGTCCTACATTAGCAGGACTACCTCATGTTGTTTAGCAATAATACTATTTTAAGTTTTAAATAATCATATTTCATTAAAAAATGTTAAGCAATTATTAAACAATTAGTTTTTAAAATAGAAGTAAACATATTTATCATACTATTTTATTCTAATGTATTATTTATATTTTCAATAATCAATATAAATAATTTTATGTAACTAATATTAAGAAGTGAATTTGTGAACCTACAATTTTTTGAGAATTAGAATCAATTAGTCTCTCCATTACAAATGCCATTGATTCATGACTATATCAAGAACATTTTTTTTACTACTTGTACTCTTTATAACAAATTATTGATAGGAATTTTTTTGTACAGTCATACTTAATAATTATAAGTTTTTTTCAAGGTATGATTTAGGACATTGCAAATGCTACTACAATCTGCCATCCACCACATGCCACCACAATCTACTATCCATCACATGCCACCACAATTTGTCATCCACTACACATCACCTTAACCTATCAACCACCAAATGACACCACAATTTTTGTTATTGCCACAACTTATTCTAATTAGCTTTTCAATTATTTTATTAAAATTAATTTTACTTTCTATATAATTTAAAAAAAAAACAAATTAAAAATATTAACAATTTTTTTGATTGGAATAAAAAACTAAAAAAACTTATCAAGTGGGTAGCAATGACAATAGCAAAAATTGTAGTGGCATTACCAATACCCAAGTTTATACTGCAATATGTACGTTATAAAAGATAAAAAATTATCACAAATTGACGATATCAATTAAGATAAGAAAGATAAGAAATCAACATTTGTTCAAAGTTATCTTAGAAGTAAACAATTATCCCAACTAGGCCTTTGAATTAAAAAAATTGTATGAAAACAAGCCAAAATTGATTATCCAATTTTTCACAGGAAACATCATTTGGGTGCAATATAAACAGACTCTCTCCTTTCAACCCTACACCAAATCTTCAAAGATTCCGAATATCTTCAGTTTCTATCACATAAATATATGCATATTCAGATATATACATGAGAAAAAACATTTGCACGTGCAGGGAAACATGTATCTGTCAAAAGAATTTGTAACTAGCGAGATAATTGGGACTGTGTGAGGCTGGAATCAGATTCTACAACATACAATGAAGAGATGGGTAAGATTTTCCTAGGACACACGAAAACTGAAAAGGATCATGTAAAACAGTGCTGCAGATGAGAACTCTCGACACAAAACTAGCCATGAGAATTGTATACCTGTGTCAGGCCTAGCAACCAATGGAGATAAGGCATTAGTACAAGCCAACTTGTGGATAATATTTGAACTACACATTCACATGACGAGCACTTGTTCGTCATATCCGTGATAGATTGACTCTCCAAACGGTAGTTTCGTAACATAATCTTCGAAAGGCTGAACCAATGACCTCAATCAGTAGTGTAAGCAGAACATAGTAGAGCATTTTCAATAATGGAGGAACAAACAAGTTAACTTGAAAGCCAAGGCGAAAGCTTGATGACTGTTAGACAAGAAGAAAATATCAAAATAATATTCTAAATAGCAATTTACGGTGGGTGTGGATTGATAGTCAATAAAATTCCAAAACCTACGAACTTCAGGGACTGGCAGATAGGACAAAACTGAAAGCGTTTAGTAGAAAAGAGGGAGTAATGTTCACATAGCTCGTAGACTAAAATTATCATCAAGATACCAAGAAGCTGATAGGCATGCACATTACAAGCGGAAAACTTGGTGCAGTCTCATTCACCTCAACTATAAATGAAAGTTTACAAGCCATGTCCGCAATCTCCCCAGCCACGTCAACTAAAATTTTCAGCTTTACAACTTCAAACTTCCGTTCTCGCACTTGTGTCCTTTGACTTCTGCTGATCCAGCGTCGGTCCCAATGTTGTGTGCCCATTAGGTCTTGCCAACATTTAGGGGTGGAGGGCACTAGCAACACTTACGCGATCAAGAGCTCGCACCAAGGATGTTGCATAGTTGCATCTTTGCCCCTAAACATTGACAAGACCGTATTAGCATCACAAAAATACCGCCATCATGACACACATCGCTCCAAAGATGACGCGTATCCTGCAATTCATATTGTATTCACTTCTCTTGGTGCAGCGAAACGCCTGATGTATAAATATAATCATAACCCTTGTCCTCTACGTTGAAAATAGCAGCCACGTGTTGATATGCGAACATGAAAAACGCAGAAACAACATATAACATGTATCCGTAACTAGTTCTTAAATATCCGCATCGATATCTGCACTACCCAAGCTCCCCAAGCAGCCAACAGTCGAACTAAAACGAACTTCCTGGCTGGCAGCGATCTCAGCAAACGGCATCAAACTCGACACAAGCAGGCTCTAGTTATCCCATTAACAGAAAGTGCATGAGCAACAGAAAAAGTGAATGGGTAGAGAGACCACGTGCAGAGGAAACAAGACATCCCTCATGAACATCAAGCTCCAAAAAAACTTATGTTCCAAGCGTTCATCAACCCAACAGAACCTACATCGTACATACTACCTTGCTCTACCGAATAGCGCTTGAGTGAGCAATGTGCTGAATAAGGCATTTGTGGTTTCGCCATGGAGGTGAGGATGCACCAAAATTTAGAAGAGGACCCTACTTGTGCGACTGCGTGGGTGACGCAAAAACCCACATTCATTACGGCCGTGTACTGCATCCTTATCTTGGGGGGAGCAGATTTTTCTAAGAATGTGCAGGTCAGTCCGTAATAAAAGACAGATTGGCACTTTCCACATGAAGTAAAATCGAATGCTTCAAACAGGGACCGACCACCTCGATCCTTATCATCGAGTCGTAAAGTCGTCCAGACTCGAGCCCCAAACACACGCCCATGGTGAAGAAGCTCGTTTATGAAATGAAGAGCAAGAAACACATGGACCCAAGGTCAGATACGACGTCAACACAGAGAGCCAAGCAAGCACAGATGTATTGATGTACTAGATTGTGTCGATCCGTGACCTGCAGTCCCATTACTGCAACATTTAATAACCCCAGACACCGCCTCCAATCGACCAACCAACACAAACACTTCGCCACACCCAACAACTGAATTTAACGCTAATCAATAAGCCTGCCACACCATTCCTAACTCTCCGTGCCATTCATTCAACATTTCCAGACACACACACACACACACATCCCGAAATCACGCACACGTTAAAACAATACCCCCAAACACGAACCACCCTGGACTCAACAACAGCAACGCCGATCAAAGGCCAAAGTAGATTCCCGGCACACCCACAGCCTGCGGCCGTGCACAGCCAAATCTGTCGCCTGACAATTCGAGGCTAAGATATTTCAGGGTGCAACTGGGATCGGTGGGCGGTGGTATACGACTCTGTGCACAAGCCGGGCCAACCCCAACCCAAGAGCTTGCGGCTACCACGACGACAAGAACAACGAATACTGTCGATAATGCGCTTCTCCGTGAAGCCGAGCCCTGCCATAGCCGGCACTGGGCTTTCCGAGGCTAATACGTTCCTTGCTTTGTAAGCGAAGAGACTTGCACGGTTCATGCGCTGCTCTGCCACCGAGCAAGACCCCTTGCTATAATAATCTAGGAAATGGGACGCTGCTAGGGCCGACAAGTAGGCCTTGAAATCCGATGCTGGCCTGCTTGCTTGTGTGGGAATCAGAGCTTGCGTGCCTCGAGAGTCGCGCTCCGGGACAGATGACGATGCAATTAGGGTTTGGCGCTCTCCTCCCCTTTTGCCATTCTCGTCTTGTACCTCTTCCCACCACTTCATCCCCAACTTCATCCGCCTCATCCACCGTCGCCGTGCCTTTGGGTGAATGCGGGATGTACGTGGAAGGGAGATGGATGTAGAAACCTTCGCCTCCTTCCCTCCCATCTCTAATCTCACGGGGATTTTGCACTTGTTTCGCAATTATATGCTCCATTCGGAGCGGAATTTTGATATTGGTTCCAACATGGGACTTCTTTCTCTCCTTCTCTTTTATAAAATTAACTACTTCTTTCAAATTATTTTTAAAATTGAGTTATTTTGGAATTGGTTTGTATTAACAAATAAATAAATAAAATAAGAACAATTAATGCAGTGGGTACAATAACATTGGATGTTGTACACAACATACACATACATATATATACAAACATACAAAAAAAATGAACTTACAACATTTAATTTTCTTGGGCAATCATTTACAACCACATATAATGGAATCTATGCAAAGATCTTAATGTTTGACTATGGTGGATTTTTAATTGTTTAAAACCAAACATCATGCTAAATAAGTGCTGTGGAATATGAGGATTCTTGGCTAAGCAATCACCATTTCCCCATTGGGATCAGAGAAAGAGAGCTCAACAAGCCGACTTTGACCAAGTTGCTTCAGGATTTCAACAGATAGACTGGCCATTTTATGTTGGAATATTCCATGTATGTGATAAGAATGTTTTCAAACAATGTTTATAAACTCAAGGTAAGTATTTATCTTCTGTGAATTATTTATTGTTTTTATGTAACATCTTGTGTGTGTTTAATGATGATCCATATCACAATATCAAGTGCATAAAATATATCCTGTTCAAAATAAAAAATACCTAATATTAATTTCTTTTTCGCAAATGTTGTATTTAATATATCTACTCTAATTGAATCTATAAGAATATAAAGCATTGTATACTATACATGATTACATTTGAAACTCTTTAGAAAAACCATATGTTTCAAACTGAGAGTTGTAAGGGTTATTACTTACAATTTTGTACTCTGGTGGTGTTGCTCCATCTAATCATACTATTCTGTAATACTTCACAACCTTTATTAGATTACCAAGGGTGTTACAAGACACTTGTAAAAAATAAAATAATATGTATATAAATTTAAATACAACTCACTAAATAATTTTCAAAACTTGAAACTATACCAAGATTTAAAAGATAAAGGTTAAATGATACAACTTCATTCTTTTTACAACACTTAAATAAATAATAACAAGCTATTGAATTACTCACTTGGAAAAATACAATTATTTTTCTTTGAGTAATTAAAAAAACTAAATGATATACATATATATATATATATATATATATATATAGCTCTATTAGAATATTAAAGTTAGACTTTTAGAATATGAAAGTTATATTTTTTAATAAATTATTATGATAATCTATCTATACTTTAAAAAAAATAAAAAAAATAAAAAAATGAAACTAATATATATATATTTTAATATATAATAAATAAATATATAAAAACATATATATATATATACAAACATATATTCCTAAAAATTTAGCTAACATATTTTTTAGTTAAAATTTATTTTTATATTTATATATATTAAAAATATTTATAGATTTTATTTCTATATCTTTCATTAAAATGTAATTTTAAAACCTACTAAGTTTTTTTGTTTTATTTGATTTTATTATCATTGCAACTTTTTAAATTGAAAGTAAAATTTGACCAATAAAAAAGTTTATATATATATAATTCTTTATTTTTTTTATAATTAATTTTTTATAAATTATTTTATACATAATTTATGATAGATTATTGTTTTGAAGTATAAATTTAATATAAATTTAGAATATATATTATGAATTATTATAATATAGAAGATCAATATTTTGCCAAACAAATAATATATTAAATACAAGGTTAAGAAATAAATTAGATTTGTTTTAATAGATATTATTTTGCATCTTGCTTAATAATTGTCTACTTTATCTTTTATAATGTAGAAGCAATTTGAAGTAGAAGTAGAATTTTGATATAATTCTCCAAATTCTGTTGGAAGTATTGCTATTCCATTAAGACCAAAGATACTATAGTAGCAATAATACATTTATTCTAAATTTTCTTTATTGAATTAAGGGATTTAAAAATAATATAATATAAATTATAATAAACGCTTAGATTATTTAAGTAAATAAAAAAATAGAAGTAAGTAGAAATAGATAGACACATACTATATAAATAATATATTCTTTGAAAAACTTTGAAGTAATTTTTGTAAACTTGGATTTGATATTTAGATTCCTATAAATATGCCACGTGGCTATTGAAACTTGTCTTTCAAGTTTCCTACTTTTAAGAAGTCATATTAAAAGCAACCTACAACTTCATGCTTGGACCACAAGCTTCGTGGTCTTTAGGAAGCCTCCACAAGACCTTCTTGGTAGTTAGTATTTATGGATGTAAGATAAAGGCCATCCTCAATCTTATCAGTACTTTTCTTGTATTTAAGTCTTAGTTCAAGACTCCTTAGCTTCTTTGTAATTGGCAATAGCCATTCTACATTCTTTTTATCTTATATTTATTTATTTATTTTCTTTTAATTTTTTTTTTTTACTAATACAAAAATATTCTATCTTTTAAGAATTTTATTTTGATTTACGTCTTTGACACAAATTTAGGGATAGTAAAAAAAATTGAATATAATAGGATAATTTGATTTTATAATTATTACAATATATAAATCCTTTGAACTACTTGCTAAGATTTGTATAATAAAATGCTAAGATTTGTATTATTATAAATGATAATAAATGATATTTATTATATTTTATATAATTAATTAAAATTACATAAAAATGAATAAATTAATGATCATCAAAATATTTAATAATTTTAAATAATTTAAATAGAAACAATAATAGAAAAAAATAATATATATTGATTAAGTATTAGCAAATTGTCAATATCTTGTTACAATTTTCTACACGATAAATTTTAAATTTGCTAAAAGAAGATATTTTTGGAAAATAAGTTGTTTAGTATATATTATAGATAGATTTTAAAATTTTGTTTTTTAATCTTAATTTTTGTCCTATTAGAATAAATAAGTTATTTTTATGTAAGTAAAATAAGTAATAAAATATTATTTTGATATTTTTAGCTATATTAAAGTTATTTTAGAATAAAATAAATTAATAAGTTACATCTAATTAAGCTTGACATTGGCAATAGGATATATATATATATATATATATATATATATAATAATCTATATGATTTATAAAATCAAAAGTCTAAAAATAATTTTGATTGTGTTGTTTGTCAAATAAAATTTTGATAATACATTATTATAGTAATTGACTATCATGTGATTATACAAGAGAAAAATAAAATGTTTTGTAAATATAAATACATACTTATATGTTTGAAACAAATAACTTTTTTTTGTAATTTAAATAATTTAGTTATTTTTTTTAGAAAATTTTGAATTTTTTTGGATGTTTATAGATATATTATATGTTTAGATTTTTATATTTTAAATTATGGTGGTTATTTTTAAGAAATGTGATTGATTTTTTTAATAAAAATATTTTTTGTAGTATATTTAAAAAAATATTTGAATAATAAATCTTTGTTTGGTAGAATCAATGTCTACTTCAAGCATATGAAGACACCAATAATAAAATTGATATATATCTGTATACTTATATTAAAGAGGTGCTTGAACAAATTTACGAGAAGATCATATTAAAAAAGAAAAAAAATTAGTTGATACAATATATGGCAATTATAATTGTTATTTATTATGTTGCATGTATGTAATAGATTAAATGCTAGTTAGTTTTGTTTTATAGCCAAAAGTCTTCAGAAAATCAAAATAAAAAATATTTAGTATATTTGTAATGAAGAAATTTTGTAAATAGTTATTTGAACTTAAAATCTTATGCCTTTGAAGACCTTTAATATTGACATGTAATTCTTATTTATCATATAGATTGTGAAAATTGATTTTGTGAACATGTTATGCAACAAAAATTAAGTAAATACCAAATTTTATTTATTTATTAATTTTTATTTTTCAAAATTGTTGTGAAATTACAATGGTTGTTTATTATAGAATATGCTAAAATACTAAATATAGAAGTTTAGAGATTATTGTGATGTACTGAATTTCATACAATACTAAAAATTTCAAAGATAATACATGTTAAAATTAGAGAAAAGACAAGATTTATAAGCAATAGAAAATATCAAAGAACAACATATATATATAAATATATATATATATAAACATACATATATATATTTTAGATCCAAAAATAATAATAAAATAAGTGTTATGTAAAAATAAAAGTAATTCTAAAAAAAATTGGTTATATAGCCAGCAACAAAAAAAAATTGTTAATATAATATTTTAGTTAGTTTTTTTAAAAAAAGTAACATCTATATATAAGCTTAAGAATAAATTTTTAATTAATCCAATCTATTACAATATAATTTTTGAACTTAGGATGAATAATCCAATTCAATATATTGAAGAAAAGAATAATTCTTTGGAAGATTTTATTTAAAGGCAAGACAAATTAATATTTGAGAATGTAAAGTATTTAAATTATTATTAATTTTAATAGAAAAATATAATATTATTTCATAAAAATATGTTTTATAAAATAATTATTTAAAAAAATATAAGACATTCTTATAATTTTATTTTAAATTCCTTAGAATATTAAGCATAAATATATAATTTTTAAAGTTTTTAAAAATATTATAATTATAATTTGAAATTTATAATATATGTATAATAATTATATATATGAAAATTGAAATAAAAATTTTATTTTTTAAATTTATATAATATTTAAAAATATTTTATTTTATTTTTTAATTCCAATAAATAATATAATATTTGATAATATTATATATTTTAAATATCTTCTTAATTTTCTTATGCACTATTATTTTTATATTTATTTTTAAAATAAATTAAGACTTCTACTCTAGTCCCTAGTTAGAAGGCTCTATTCATTTGAATTAGGATAAAAATCTTAATTTTAGCTAATAATGAGACACACTTGTTAAGGTAGATGAAATGGAGAAGGTTGTTATATTGTCAAGAAGTCACATAATACAACTAGATGTGAATAATTTTATGGTATTTCACATAGATGGATTGTTGATTTTGTATATTGTAGATACAATGTGCACATGAAATTTTATACCAAATCTTTTTTTAGAATAACTTTCATGTTTTATAAACATAGATTGTCTCGCCATATACAAATCTTCAACTCACAAATTTTATAATATAATCATCTAAACTTTGGTACAATAAACCTAGCCATGTAATTTTTTGTTTAACTATAAATATGTAATATACATTTATAGATACATATATGTATATATATCCATATGTTGATTCTAAACATATCTATATCTCTCTCTATATATACATATGTTTAGAATCAACATTGCTAAAAGAAACAAGTGACAATCTAAAATATGGAACTTGTAATGATTATGTGGAATCACTTTTCTAATGCATAATCAATTATCATACATTAAAGAAAAACATACTTTACTTTTGAAACAAACAACAAAAAAGAAAATTAAAATTTGAAACAATAAATAACATAAACAAGTTTCTTTGTTAACCATAGTTTTATAATTTATTTTCTCAACCAAAATACTAGTTTTGAAATTTATCAAATAGTATATTTCTATGTTAAATTATAATATAGCTAAAAAAGATGGCTCTACCATATACTGTTGTACATTCAATATCTTCAGTTTGAGACACGATGACGATCAATTTAGTTAAGTTAAACATCACTTGATTCATTCTTCTTCACCGAGTAAGGCAATATATTCTTTTTTAAAATGAAAATTTACCTGTCAGTTACATAAACAGTTTATTTACGCATTGTATACTTAGTAAATATCAACACAATTTTTGAACGGTTTTTTTTAGTTGTACTGTTCAGATAATAGATTACATATCTATTATCTACCTTTTCGCAAAGTTGCTGGAAAGGATTATTTCGTTCGTTTTAAGTACCTCAACTCTAAATCAACTCAACATAGAAGCATTTGTTTTTTTTGGAAGTGTTTAAGAATAAGTGATGAGAAAATGCTTTGGTGACACTCAATCAACGCCAGTTCGATCCCGAGGGCGGGGGAATAGTGCATGCTACCGACTTAGGGTTAGGGTTTGCTCAAATACTCGCGATTTTCCATCTCCGATTACCAGATGTCACGGTTTCGATCGACGAAGTGCTATTGAGTTTTGGAAGTCATCGCTTTCAGAATCGTTCAGACAGATTACATGGCGTTGGGGCTGTGATTTATCTCCAAAGACGACCTCACCAGGATGGAGCTCAGCGACAAGGCAGTAGGCTGCCTGTTGTTGCTGTTCAGCACCACGCTCTTCGCTTACTACACATTCTGGGTTATAATCACGGTACGCGTAATAACTTGCCTTTGGATTGTTCGCAAGTCTCTGAAAGTGTGTCGCGACTGGCCGGGTCGCTTCATGGGCTGCGTTTATTTATTTTTTCCCCTCATGGAGTGGAGGTTTGAGTGCATATTGATATATGCCTAGTTACTATTTCTGCACATACCTTATCCCATTTTGATGGTGGGTCTTTTTGAGATCATTGCATTGAATATTAACTGAGTCATGTTTTCAGCCTTTTGTGGATTCGGATCACTTCGTGCACAGTTACTTCCCTGCCCGTGAGTATGCAATTATCATTCCTGGAATAGCTCTTGTAGCACTTGTATCCTTTGTGCTTGTTTTCGTCGGGTTCGTCATGGTGAGATCCAGCCAGGCGAAGGCAAAGTCTAAGCCAAAGACGAATTGATCAGAGGTTTGTCATTCATCCTGCAACTCGCCTTCGTCTTCGCTGGTGAATCGTATGTGGTCTCTCTGCTTTAGGCTGTGTTTCGTATTCCTGGAACTGTCATCCATTTGATGCATCGCAACAGTATGTCTAGACGCTGAGAATTGTGATAAAGTCAGGCACGCGGGAGAACGTTTCAGGTGGTCACCTGTGGAATCTCTTCATCATTGTGGTGATTGCCTGAAGTGGCTAGAAGTCTCATTTTTTGAAGCTCCGGGTTCTTGGATGCTGCTATTTAGGATGCTCCCTTACTCATCGTGTATGTTTGTGTTTGTGTGTTTTAAATTTTACCTTTTTTAATATTTTTTTATGCAGGTCAAAATTGCAAAAACTTGATTCCACTGTACACCCGGATTATAGTTTCAAAGAACATTTTCGTCAAGCCTTTGCTCGAGAATTTACTAGCACAGAAATGATAGGAGGCACCAGCTCTCCATGGGCAGCATTTTGAAGAACTTCACAGCATCTGTAACAACTTTGTTAGCCATTCACGCAATAATACGAGAGTGGTATCCCTAGTGTTTTCTTATGGTTAGCCACTGAACGAAGTTGTAGTCTTGAACAGACAGATATATTTCACATTGTTCTCATTATCCTTTTCGTGCTGCAATTTGCGTCCTTATTCCTGGATTTAGCATTTGTACGTCTTATCCTAACAAAAGATGTGCCATCTGCACAGTTCAGGTACATTGCTCTGGCAACTGTTTTTTATTCTAAGTGTGAAATTCTACTGCGTCAGTGCTGACGTTATGCAAATGTTTAGACGTGTAGACCTAAAGATGTGTATTTCATTAAACCCCCAAGATGTACAATGAGGTAGAATTTCATTCTTCATTAGCGACTCCAGATCGAATCAAGTTCAGGGAGTGATCACCCTTTTAAGAGCTTTTCCTGGACTTAGTCAAACGCTCTAAATTTTTATTTTTTTTGATGTTTGATTGTTAATATGGTATGAACATTGTAACTTCATCTTTTCTCGCATTTTGAATTCGGAAGACCTTGGTCTCAAATTTCGGAATACGTGTCAATGGGTCAAAACATCATTGCTGAAGGTCTATTTTTACTTCTAGACATCTAGTGTTGAAAGTCTACCTTTAAATTGGTGTTGAGCAGATGATAGATATTGGAATTTATGTGTACAAATGAGGTGTCATCTTGCGCTTAGATTAATCAGCCACAGAAGCCCCCATCTAGATGTCATTGCGCTCACCATAGTCTTTGGGAATGATCAAATTTTGTTGTGATTTCTATGTGTTGCCAACTGTAAGTGTATTTCTGTTGACGTTTGCAATCTTTGTTGCTGTTATACTGCTGCGACACCAAACGTTAACCAGTTCGTAAGGTCGAAACAGTTCCGAACAGGCTTGCTCAAAGATGGAACATAACCAAAGTGGGTTCCGTAAACACGCATGTGCCTCGGTGGCCCAGACTACTTCGGCCCTTGAGAGAGGTTTGTTCATGAACAAAGGTCTTTTCCAGGACCAAGTTCACCGTGACCTAGAGGATGGCTTTGATTTCCTGTGCACTTCGCACTTCTTCAATTCAAAGCAGTTTCTGATCTTTTCAGATTTCAAGTTGTGTCACTCATCTTCATGGTAATGTTGTGGCAAATCTAGTTTTATGCAGCAATAATTTTGTTTGTATTATTGGGTTTTTAATGCTATTTAGTTGATCGTTATCTTAAGGGAGATGGAGAAGGGAGTTGGTGAGTTGGTGAGAGACTTGTGATAACTTGAAATATTAAAAGGTTTTTTTTGGTTTGTTTTGTATGTATAAAAATTGGTCAAAAGGATATGAAATTAAAAAATGAAGAAGTATGTACTTTTTTTCTACATTGCACAAATAATATTCTTTTGTAGAATTTGTGTTAGGTCCCTTCAAAAGATGCTTTTTTAAAAAAACTGTTTAATATAAATAAATAAAAATATATTCGTATATAGATCTTTTTTATAATTGTCACAATCAAGACAAGAGACACCATATTTGGAATTATTGTAAAAGAAATGATTTGGTTCATATTGTGGTCAAGGCTTCTACCAGAAAACTTTTTCTTTTGATATTATTATTATAATGGAGTAGGGGTTTTTGGACCATAACCTTTCACAATAGACTTTTAGGTGTAAGAATCCCCTTATTTTGAGGTGAATACTGAGATTTATCTTTTTGATAAACAAACTACTTAAATATGTGTGTGTGTATATATTTATATAAACATATTTAAAACACTACATATGGTTTGATTAAATAACATTTTAATAGATAATTAATTACAATAAGTAAAGTTGTTAATGTGAATGGATAATTAACCAGTTTGAATAAATGAAACCTAATTGCATACACTATACAATTCACAAATTGCATATTACTTTTAAAATTGAATTTCAAAGATTAATATTTAGTATACAAGTCAAAGAGTAATAAACTATGTATTGATTTCTTGAGAACACTTCCATATAAGTTGTGAAAAACATGAAAAAGAAAAATCGCCAAAGAAAAGAAGATATATTCTCCTGAATACTGTGAAACATGATGAATATATGTATTATATATTATACACTATCCTTGATTGTGCACATTTTTGTGAAAAAAAAAACCATTATGGGGAAACCCTCTGGCATGTAATATTGGACATCAATGTGCCCCAGAAACCTACACGAAATGGTGAGCTTCAGAGAAGCATGATCAGAAGACTTGTGCGGCCACAAAAATAAATAAGTCGTATAATATTATATTTCGTCTGTTTATTTATAACTAGCTTAATAGGAAAATGGCAAGACTTCCAATGATTCCCAGAACGCGCACATCTCGGCACTCTACAGCATATGCCATGTTCATCAATGTTTAATACGGATGACTTTGAAGTACATTTTTTAAAAATTGCTGGAGAGGTTTAGCCGCGCGCCATTCGCGGATCCAGACGATTCCTCGCAGTACACTCGCGGTGTGAGGTTGCCATTTGTCGCATGCGATGTGTCAAATGGAATACTGCCTTGTGTGATAGATGCTCATAAACATTGTGCCGAACGCTGTAGGAAGAGCGAATCGGCGAACGCGTTGTGGAATCGAGAGTTTGGTGTGGAGATGAGGATTAGGCCGTCATCGTGGTGCCTTCGTCGCGGCTAGAGAATTTTGGTTTTAGCCATGGAGAATTCAGTACGGAAGGCTGCGGATGGTAATACGGGTACCGCTACTGCTCACTCCTGCATGCACTTGTGTGTGGGCGTGTGAAAAGAAGACGTAGTCGACGTACTAGCTTTGCTGTCAATTTTGGCAGTTGACGTCATGATCAGGTCATGCTTAGGTGTTGCGGAGGAACTTTTTCCTTCAAAAAGTTTGCTCACTCTGCGTGGTCACAGATAGCCATCTGAGACCCGAACTATTGCCATCACGTTGCGAGGTTGGGCGTGTTCAAAGCGACGGTGCTGTCCGAAGATGTCAGTCTGAGGTTCCGAGCACGCGTTCCTTCGACGTGCGAAGTCTTTGCGGATTAGTGTGATCGTCCTGAAAAAGCAGTAGAGGGCTGTGGTGTTTGTCTACAATAATGGAGGGGTGACTTTCAGATCGAGTGGCTGCTTGCTTGGGAGGCTTCGAGAAGGGATCAGTGAAAGGATTTTTGGACTTTTCTTATCTAGTTCGATGTTCCATTCTCTTCATAGCACGTCGTGTTGTGTCACACATTTGCAGTACTTTGGACATGCTCATCGGTTACAACACTTTCCGCAATGATAAGCTGATCATGAAGGGTAGATCGCGAAGAACTTGCCATGGGGAGTCAATTTTTTGAGGTCTTAGTTCGAGTAACGTTCATTTGAACGCGTTTGTTTGAGAGCCTTCTCATTTAGACACATCTGTGTACGAGCGCGACTTGACAAAAGCACAGAAATTCGGCAATTCACCTCTTGTGAAGCATATTTCGGCGAGTGAGATTCTCACAGGTACCACGTTCTCTAAGTCGTACCAGATAATTGTTTTGGGAGCTCAACCTGAATCCATCTAAAACACTTTAATCTCTTAAACACACAAGTAACTCTGGCAATGTTGATTTATGTTTCTGTTGGCAAGAAGCATTACACTCTCATCGTTTTAAAACCGCCATCCGCAGCTGGTGATGAAGAAGAACAAGTCTTGTAATTGTCGACCCGGTGATATTTCACAGTGCTGAGTGTTAGTATAGTGGCCAATCACAAATCGGAGATACCTAGCATGCAAGTTGATTCGATTTGTATCCTCATGTTAAATTGTGACGTAGGAGACATGAGGAGGTAATTGCAGACACGAAACTGGACACATTGATAGGAATGACGCCGGAGTTGCCCTCAGAGTTGCGGCTCCAATTGCAAGCCGCTACCCGTGAGATAAATTGGACGTATTCTGCATTTTGGAAGCCTGTTTTTGTGAATCAGAAGTAAGCTGCCTCTCTCCGTGATGATTGCTTTTTGTTAGGCTGTTTTTTAGGTTCCTCCTATACATAACGTGCTAATATATTATCATACTAAGACATACTTTGCAACCTGCTATGCTAGGAAGATATTGGTTTGGGGTGATGGCTACTATAATGGAGCAATCAAAACGTTTAAAACGACTCACGGCAGGGAGTTGACACCCGAAGAGTTAGGCTTGCAGCGTTCGCAGCAGCTCCGTGACCTCTGCGTTACATTGTTAGATTCCAATACCAGGGACCAGCAAGCCAGTAAGCCGTTTGCATTGAAGGTCGATGACCTTGCAGACCCCGAGTGGTTTTTCCTCCTGAGCATGATTTACAAATTTGCTGAACATGAAGGGTAAACGTGTTTCTACCTTTTTTTTGAATGTCGGTTCCTCTGCTACTGTGAGGGATGCCTGTAAAAGCGTACAGAATGGATATAGTGTTAGATCAAGTAAAAGTGGTAGTAATTTGAATTCTTATCGTAAGTTTTACCTTCACGATGGATTGATCTAGATATCATTTAATGGGACAGCCTCGAAAACAAACATGTGCTTAGAACCTTAGATGGTAATCTTAGTAGTATCATCACAGCGAGTTAGGCGCTACTGAAGCCTCAGAAACAGGCCACCTGCAGTCCCTCTCGTGTTTTCATTGATATTTTCAATGTTACAGTTCCACGAAGACAAAGGCCGTGAGTTCCAGAATCTGATCTGCAATACTTTGTAGGATACACATTATGAATATATCCAATGGTGGTATTGTCACTGATGTAAGGGCGATTCGCACAGGATGGTAGGAAGAACAGCAGCAAGCGGCCGATATGCATGGCTGCGCAATGCCCATGAGCAAGAGACGGCAGATTTTACACGTTCTCTTCCTGCCAAGGTACTCTCTCTCAGCTTCATTCATCGATGGATGACCAAATGAAGAGGTGATCATTGTGAAAAACAAAAATTATACCACTTAAAACAATAATGACCAATGCAGAAAAATCCAGCATGCTGAGAAGCATTCATTATAACCGACGCAGAGACTACATGCAGTCTGTAACTGAGAGAACAGACCAGAGAAACCACTGTGTGCCTTGCTCTTGATCTTCTCTCAATGATATCTTGGCTCGCGTTTATAATGTTGTCATTTTCAAGTAATCAAAACTCCTTGTTGGTATGGACTGGTCGTATTCACTACTGTAACCACATAAATTTTTCATCAGCATAAACCGACTTTTGCTGATGAATTTCTGTAGGAGAGATGCCACATTGCTTGATGCAAAAGTGATCAAGCTATGCCTGTCTAACTGACCTTCATGTTGATGTTTTGCCTGGACATATGGGGACGCTTTGCATCACCAAATTTGACACATGAAGAGTTCTTCCATCAAGGTGTCTATATTTGGTCAACGATTTTCAAACTTTCTGTTGTATTCATTCATGTAATCATACTTCTGTTTGTCTCATGTAAGGTTATAAAGAGTAACAATCGTACTTGCTGGTATTGTGGTGACGGACAGACGGTAGTCTGCATTCCTCTAAAGAACGGCGTCCTTGAATTCGGAACATCAGACGATGTAAGCCAGCAACTCGCATTGTTCTTTTTAATTGCGTATTGTGCATGTCAATTTTTGTGGCCGAGGCACTGATTTTTCACGTGATGCAGGTGCCAGACGACTCAGAACTTGTGCAAAGTATTTTAGCCTTCTTTTTGGAGCCGTTGAAGCGGATGCCCTCGGAAAATACTGTGTCCAGTGAGCGTAAGCGCGTCCATTCAGAGACCACTCGCCAGAAATTGGTTTGTGTGGGTCACCGTAGCCAACTTGAAAGTTCCGGTAAGCAGACTACTTGTAGTTAAATTAGGTCAACTGTAGTAATCATGAATCTGAATAATCATTACTGAAGACGCAATGCCGAAGGTTAATACGCTGATGTCGTCTTCAGTGAATGGTGTGGTCGGAATGCATACTAAGTAACTTTCAGAAGTGAGTCTCCTCGCTTCGTACATATTATCATTTCCAGGTTCATGTGTAAAAAAACTATATAACTTCAAGGTTCAAGTTTTGGACTCTGTTAGTGCCAAGAAGAACTCACTAGTAACGCAGCCATTACAACGACTGCAAGGATATTGTAGCAAGCTCGCAACCTAGGCTGATAGGGCATGAAACCAGATGTAGTACTGAACATGGGATAGAACCGTGGTGGAAATCCAGAATGATCCTCTTTTATAGTTTTATAGATTTGAGGTGTGGGGCTAGATTCCTCACTCCTGTTTTTCAAGTGGGCTGTTGAAAGGCATTGTGCTCTGCTGCCCCTTGTACATGGATATGCTTTTAAATACATGAAGCTGATATTTTGTTAAATCATGCCACCTCGTTGAATGCTGTTGTTCTTTAATGTGTATATACTTGATCATTGCCACCTTTGCATACTCTTAATTTCTGACTATCAGGTTGATCACGTAAATGTATTTACCATGAATCGGCCTTTTCTCCGTTTTGTGTTTTAATTGAATCATTCTCAGTCAACTTTAACAGACTTGTTCGGTGTGCAGTTGCGAGGAGTCCCAAGAGGGTGAAGCGTTCCAGCTCCTCGATAGCAGAGGCCGGGGAAGCGATACCACCGACTAACGGGAGCATCCACGTGGAGCCATCTTGTGAGGGGCCTAGGACATCTAAACGATGTGAAGAATTCAAGAAGGGTGCTACGCGTCCGAACGCATTTCATGCCTGGAAGAAAAGTCCAGCACCCTTGCAGAAGTATCTGCATCCTGAGAAACTGCAATGGATCTTAAAAGGAGCTCTTTTTCGTGTTCCAGGGATCATTAGAGAAGCGCATGAGGAAAAGACCAAGGAAGTACGTAGTGACTTCGTAGTAATTGACAAGGTTAGTGAGGCTATAAAAAGCGCCCCTGATTTGGGATGCAGTAAGCTGATACCGAGCAGTGAAGACATCAATGCGAATCATATGCTAGCAGAGCGTCGAAGGCGTGAGAAACTGAGAGAGAAATTCACTTCATTGAGTACGCTGGTCCCCAATGTCACTAAGGTGTGTGCGTATTCTCGAAAAAAAAGGCTGTAAACTAGACAAGTCATATTAGTCACGCTGCTTTGCAGGGTATGTAACGTTACAAATCGTGCAACTCTCTGATTAACATTCACCTAGAGTTATCTTGATTGTGAAATTAGCCAATGACACAAAACGGAGTTTGGAAAGTGGTTGAGAGCTAAGGGATTACGTGAAGTTGTGCAGATGGATAAGGCGTCGATTCTTGGAGGTGCCATTGAATATGTGAAAGAGCTTGAAAGTCGACTAAAAGCTTTGGAAAAGTTTGACAAGACATTGAAGCATAATGAATTTACAAATGGGAGTATCTTGGACACTAACACCACCAAGCAGCACTTGGAGTGTACTGTCATCGAACAAGTCAAAGATGGGAGCAAGGCAACGATAGTCGAATGCGTGGAAGATAAAGAGACTTATGAGCAGGGAAATATCCAAGTATTGATGAAAAATGATGTCGCTCTCGTCAATCTCCAATGTCCTTGGAATCAAACACTGCTTCTAAATGTATTGCAAACATTGAACGATTTTGAGTTTGAAGTATATTCTGTCCGATCTTCCACATCTAACGGGATTTTTTCCTTCCTTTCTCAGGCCAAGGTACTTCAGTCTTTCTTTTGATGCCTTCGAATATGCTCCTTGTCCAGTTACTTTCTGCCGTTACATATCCTCGACTTCAAAAATTGTTGACATGAAAAAATATATATATTCTAATCTCCACAAAATTCTATCTCTTCTTTTCATGTAGGCAAAAAGTGGTCGTAGCGGTTCCAGGCCGACGACCATTGAGGTCAAAAAAGGCTTGCAACGAGTTGCAGAAGGAAATTTTAGCGGCAGAGCTTCTGCATCTTCACTTGAATGAGAGATTTCAATAGAACATGCAGGGCTTTCCACATATGAACAGTACAAATATCTTCAGCATCTTGATCATTTGACCTTATTCTATGATCTTGAGGAGAGTGAACTTCATTTATAGTTGGATATGTGCAGACATAATCTGTACTTTCAAATTTTACTTTTACATTCATCTTGACAAGAGTAGATGTCGTTCCACCGAGCGTTTGCAGACGGCCTTGAGGTAAGGATGTGTTCTATCCCAACCTCGACGAGATGGTTGTTGTAATGCAGTTCAGAAAATAACAGCAACCCTAAAAATTACTTGCTCATCTTCATATGAGTTTAGTAAATGCCCAGCTTATTCTCCAGGTTGGGCAGTTCCTGGGCAACAGCCCTCCTTGTGGGGCTTCCTTGACATAGCAATGAAGATTACCCTGTTGGATCTATCTGAAGTGGTTGAGTTACAGTTTGTCTTTCGACCTCAAGTCAATGCTTGAAAATAGCTCTTCCCTTAATAGTCTTCCCCTAGAGAGGTGTGCCCAGTCCCTTGTACTTCTCAGTAAGGAACCTGACGATGGCGAGGGACTCTTCGTTTCTATTAATTTCAGATCAGTAGATGACCGAGGCACTGAAGTATGACCAGTCCGAATGGCCAGTACTGCAAGGTTTTAGGGGGTCTTCCACGCCCTTCGTCACATCAATGCACTCCAGATTGAAATCGTCTGGGGTGCTCAGCTCCGCACAGCCATGAGCATCATGGTTACAGCAAAGGAATGAGGTTTACAACAACGAACCTGCTCAAGTGAAGAGTATAACAAATTTTGCACACCTAGGCAGACGGTTTATGAGTTTTTGTGAGAATAGCATTCTTCATTTCTCAAAAACTCATCCATGAAAACTTACAAGGATCTCAACAACTCGGATACTTTTGAGTGGATTCTACGTGTAGACCATCCCACCACAAAAGACATTCAAAGACATAAAAAGATGAGACATGTTAGAAGATGGATTATAAAAAATAACAAAAACAAATATTCAGAAATGAAATAGGATAATATAAAATTTTAGATTAACTAAAATTTCGAATTTCATGATTATAGAAATATGTAGTTTTTTATTGCAAAATTTTTAAAATAAATAATTATAAAAAATATCTAAATTATTATTCTTATTATTATGGATATTTATAGCATCTTTCATTAATTAAAAAATATCTCCTTAATCAAATAAAGTAGTAAGTGCAATGAAAGAGAATTATTCCTAAAAATATTTAGTAAGTTCATACAAACCATCGCCAACTAAGAAAACATTCAATCCATATTGTTAGGTTTTTATTTCTCAAATCAAATTGTTTATAAATATTATTGATACTATTTAAAATTAGAATTAGATTTATTATAGAATAAATATTTTTTTATAATCTATTTCTTAATGGTTTAATTTATTTATGTATATATATATATATATATATATATATAGTAAAAAAATAGTTTGTATCCCATATCAAAAAAATTATTAACTAATTTAGAATTTTTACCAAAAAGAAATATAGACATTTTAACACCTATAATTTTGTAAAAAATTATAAAATCAAAAAATTAATATATACATATATATATATATATATATATATAATGGAATATGATTGTTATATAGACTTAATTTGATACTTTGAACATGAATGGTTGATTTCAGAAATTTTAAAAAAGAGATGTCAAACAGTAAGCATGTTCATGCATAACAACACAGTTTTTAGTCTATAAAATAATTGGTATTTTTTTTTTTTTGCATTTTAATCAGGTCATAGATGGTATATGGGTCCTTAAAACCAACAATAGTGTTTAACAAAAGAATTCAACAACCATTTATAAAAAATCTTAGTTAGTGCTTTTGTAAGTATCTTCAAATATAATCTAAAGTTACTTCAAAATAGAAAAAACAAAAAAAACAAAAAATACTACACTCTTTATAAGTTGTTGTGCACAAAGAAGTGATTTAAGTTTTAATGAGCAACAACTAATATTGATAAAAGAGTTTTTCTACCTTTTTAACACCATCCTAAAGGTAATCAAAAAACATATATACATTACAAAATTTGACATATTTCAACACATTTAAGTTCTATATTTTTTAAATATAAGTTATTAAGAGTAACAAGAGAAAAACATAAATGACATTTATTGCCCTCAATTTTATATACAAAACCTTCTTACTAGCACATTAGAATAATGAGTAAGGTAATTTGGATCAATAGCTGCTACAACAAATGTCCAAGTTAAGAATATTCATACATTATGACCTATCCAAAATTGATCTTTTAAATAATTTCTTCACGCAATGATGAATGTTTTGTCATGGATGTGCTTTTAACACTCAAAACAATGGTATTTTTCTTGTTCATTGACTTGTAACATTAATTTTTATAAGTGATGTTCTGTTACTGCTGGTGTCCTCAACCAATTATCAAATTCCATACCAATTGGTTTTGCTCATCTAGTAGATGAAACAATAACATTCACAAAAAAGTTCAATCCATAATGTGAAGGTGGTTGAGGTTTACCTCGGTGTTTAGCACTGGTCAATCATGTGTAGAATAGAATTTTATCGTGGTCTGACCTACAAGTTATTTTCATAAATCATTTACAAGTAAATAGCTAACTCGTTAGCGTGGTCTCCGATACTTAGTCATGTGTCGAATGCTTAGAATCTGAATGCTACGTGACACGCAGGAGAATAGTTATGGGCTTCTTGCTGTTCTTGCAGGTTGTTCTTGTTCACCTCGTCCTAATCTCACAGATCAAAAGGAAGTTAAAGCCCCTACAAAGTCAGTAACAAGACCTGCTCTGCTAGTGAGATTTGACTTGAACAATACGATTTGAGTTCATAGAATCATTTCAGTTAAGTTATTGAAGGGGTCTTCTTCCTTGGGTCACAGATGAAATGATAAGCTATGAAAAATTGGATCAATGCACAGCCTTCAATTTTGAGCCGCAACTAAATTCCATTCTTATAACTTTAAAGGGACCTCAAAAAACGATTAATAACATCAGGAGTTATTTGCGTGAAGAACCTTCCAATAATGACGTCAAGCTCAATACACACTGCACGAAAAGAAATCATCTGCAAGTAGGAACTAAAAGGGAAAAGTTCTAAATTCCATTTCGACATTGTGCTAAGGAGATCATATTACTTGAGTGATCATATTGACTAGTGGTAAAAACCTGCCTTTCCTAAAAAGGGTACAGATAATGACGAGACAAAGTCTAGTCAAAGAGAGAGAATCCCATGTCATCGTCACTCTCCTCCTTCTCTTCCACCTTCTCTTCCTTCTTCTCCTCAGCAGCGGGTGCAGCGGCACCTCCCGAAGGGGCAGGGGCAGATCCGGCAGAGAAACCGCCACCGCCTCCTCCACCAACAATAACCTGAATCATTGGAAAAATAATAATCAGATTCATAATCCGACAAGTGAATACTTGGATACACAATGAAATGAGACCAAAGATTACGCTTCATCTCAGACATATAGGATTAGCCTAGATTGTTTCCATTCCACTAACGATAACAGCAACTACACTGATAGAGGTTACAGGGTTACACTACAGCATGTCTAGGAACCATCACCAAAACAACATAGTAGCAAGCAGAGTCTGGGCGAACTTTATACCCGACTTCCACGTAAGCCGTTAAAAAAATTAAGCAAAATGTTCGTCACTACTGAACCGAGGTTGAAAGGAGTTGCGGGAGGAGAGACACAGGTAGACTCCTCATATTCGATACCGAAAATGACCACAAGTCATAAAGGGAGTGCTACCGTCACGACAGACAAACAAGAAGGATACGGAAGCAGAAACCAATACAAGCAATGCATAGACGCTACGTACGATCAACGATGCCTCATAATGAAAATAGACTGCAATAAACGCACCACTAACTCTCAACAGCCCACACTGAGAAAGAAGAAAACTAAACCCTAATAAAAAAAAGTGAAGCTTCTAACCAGAAATTTTACATCAAAACTGTTTACACGCAGATTACCTGGGCAACACCCGCTTCAGGAGTGATCAGGGAGAAGCTAGATGAGACAGCACCCGATCCAGCGGTGGTCAAGGCCAAGTTGGTGAGCTTCCTCTGGAGCTCCCAGGTGGAGGCAGAGCTGGCCTCAAGGTCGGCCTCGCCGCCATACTGCTTGGCACTCCATGTGTTGCCCGACTTCTTCACGATGAAGGTGAAGACGGCCATAGCTGCAACGTCGATTCAAAGCTAACACGTACGATAGACAAAGCTTGAGCCGCAACTCAGATGCGAACATACACAATTACGAAAGGACCGATTGTGTGCTATGCATTGCGTCTTAACGTGGGAGGCCCAATCTAGGGTTTCGGGATTCAAGCATCAGATTCGGGAGAGACGATGGTAACAGGCAGTAGCCGGTGGTAGCCGGCACTCCTGTGCAATTTGAAGAGTGTTTTCATGAGCATTTAATCCCGCATTTTCTTTGTTCCTCTTTTTGGTTAAATTATACATAACTTTTTCATCTTTAGGGTTGAAAAAACATTTGTAAAATTTTCATTAGTTTAATTTTAAATGCATTTTGAAAACGTGCACTCAGAATAGTTTTATGTAACTTAATTCTAGTCCTTTTTATGTGTGTACAAACATTATAATTAAAGTAATATATTGTTTCTACGTTTTAATACAATCTTCCACTTGAGGTTTTATTTTTAGTTTTTCTTCAAAGTATTTATGGGTGAATGTGAGTTATATCTAAACAAATATTAATGTTAAGGTTATACTTTTATAATATTTAAATGTATTAATTAATTTTAAAAGTTATAAAATCTTGTGCTGTAATTTTTAATGACAATAATATATTTTAGGATGAACTTATAATTTATTTATTTTGAATTAAAAAAATTAAGGTTATATCAGTTTTATTTTGTATTTAACTTTAAAATTAGATTCATGTTATTTCAATTTTATTATTGATGAATTAGGGAATATTAAATACACACACACATATATATATATATATATATATATATATATATTATTTTTTTTCATATTAGCATTTTTTTATCTTATTTTATCTATTTATTTAGTAAAACTCTTTCAATTTTTATAATTGATGGAAAAACTCAAAATAATAAATCTTATTATATAAAATTTATACTTTGTTTCCTAAAATACATAGTGCATATTTGTGATAGATTTAGGAGCTATAAGTTGTACATAAAAATATTTTATACACATTTTATTTGCCAAAAGCTCAATTGTGCAATTAATAAAATTTATGCTAAAGAAATTAAGTATTTTATTCTTAAATGTTTTAAAGAAATTAAAACACAAAAATTTACAAACAAAAAAAGTTATGTGTTTTGTACATTTGAATTGCCAAATTCTGTATAACATTATCAATGCTAAAAAATCAAAGTTAAAGAGGATAACTAAAAATATAATACCACAATATTTATCACTTTACTATTTTATAGTACAAATTACAAATTACAAACCTACAAGACGGCTAAAGTAAGTTTAAGTTTTTATGATTAAAATAAGGCAATTCTTTAAAATGTAATAGGAGATTTTTTTGTTTGAATATTAAAACAATATTATAAAACTTTAACTTATAGTGCATTGACAACTTTAAAAAATCTACACATGTCAAAATAGTATCTAAATATTGATATTAGAACTATCAGATAGATAGTTATATATATATTTATATATATTAAGCAACTAGTATTTTTTTTTGTAATAATATATATAATGTTTTTTATAGTCATTAAGAAAATATAGTAGTTAATATTAAAGCATGATTAGGAATTTGAATTGAAAAACTTTTTAATATAATGTTTAAATTATAGAATTAATTTTAGAACTAATCAAAAATTTACACCAATACCATTGAATAATTAACAAATATATATATTAAGATGTTCATGTAACTATCAACAAAGGAATACTATTTTTAAAAAAAATTAGATCAAAAATAAGATTTAGCATTTTTTTATATACAAGATAATATAATAATTGATGTTTGCAATGGTAAGAATAAAGACTAGTATTGCATAGATAGACAGTTTTATGAACCAACATGTACTAAAGATTAATTCTATGCATTGAGTATGCTGAAGACAATTATGTAATATTTAAAAAGCACATTGGAGTTTTAATTATTTTTTATTCAAAATATTGATGTAAAAATTATACTTAATGTAGATTGAAAAAATTGCAAAAACAATCAAAATTTTATAAGAAATTGAATATTATTTGCAAAAGACAAATTTTTGTTAGTATATAATGCAGCAAAAGAATATATTTTTAATAACTTTATAAGAGTATGTGAAAAACAAAATGCATACTTCGAAAATATCAGAAATAATAGCAATTTTTCTTTGCCAATTAAACCAAAGCTAGAAATAAAAGATTAATCTTGTTTTAACAAAAGGTATATTAGATTACCAACAAAAGAAGAAATATAACTAGTAACAAGATCATACTTGAATTGTTCCAAATTTTGCATTAGATAAATTTATATATTTCTTGTATTCCTTCTTATTTGTATTATGGCAAGTGAACCATGTATAAACTTTTGTAGATAATTTAAAAATATTATAGAATACATCAGAGGTCTAAAGATTTTTTTAGTAAATCATTCTAAAAGTATATGAAAAAAATCTTTAAAAATTGTCATATTTATAGAGGTGGCATCAATTTTAAAATAAAAATATCAAGTATAATAATAAATTTAATAAAAATAATAATATCATAATATTATTTCTAAAATTGGATGCTACTTAGATAAATACCAAAAATATTTTACAACTTCCATTGTTAGTATAGAAAGGATTTTCAATGGACTAGATTGTGACAAAAGCTACAAGAAGTTGTAAGTAGGATTATATTAATAATTAAGATGTATATTTAAATTTTACTCATAAAAATAAAACAAACAATAATCAAATTCATTAATCCTTCAGTAGTATTTTTTTTTTTTTTGCACCAATGTGTATATATATATATATATATATATATATATAATGCTTAAACTTATACATTCTTGTGTATCTTTATTTTTGATAATACATACTTATAATATAAAAATATATTTTTATTCTAATTAAAATATATAATTTTAATTTTATCTCAAAATAATTTTAATAAATAATTTTATGATATTTTATTTACAATATATTTATCATGTATACATATAAATATACATAATAATATATATATATATATATATATATATATAAAGAGAGAAAAAAAGAATTAATATAAATAAATTTATTTAATAAATTAAAATTAAAATTCTTAAACATTCTTAAACAAAATTTTATTCTATATATTTAAGAACTGTATTTAAGTTCCCATTTTCTGAATACTTTGAATTCTAGCTTCATTTTTGAAGCTTTAAAATCTAATTTTTAATTTAAAATAGCTAATCTAATTTTTAATTTAAAATATTTAAACTTTGTTGTTCTGATTGTGTTGGTTTTTTAAATTAATGAAATATGATTCTAATTATTTAAAATTAAAGTGATAAATTATAATGGTAGTAAAGGATTTTTTAGTGTATAGATGTCTACAATTTTCTCAAAGTAATTGAAAATCAAAGTATTTACAAAAGGTCAATTTTACTATAATAAATCTAAAAATTAAAATTTGGGATACATTATAGGTATCTCATCTTTATTAACTACAATGTTTGATTTTACAACAACTAATTCTAATATAATTTTTTTAATTTGATCTAAAAAATACTAGTATGTTGTTATAAGTTTTTTTATAATCTAAATATATTTTAAGAAATTATATTTTAAATATTATATATATTTTAAATATTATATATATTTTAAATATTATATATATTTTAAATAAAGAAAAATATTTTAAAATATAGTATTATAAATAATTAAATTTAATATCTTAAAATATGTTTAAATTTAATCACTAAGTATAATCTAAGTTTTTTATTTCTTAAAATAGTGAGTTACTTCTATTATCTCTTCATCTTTTGCATATTGGAATTTTACATAATTTTTATAAATGTTAAACCAATTTAACTATATACTTAAAATTTATAAATTCTATTATTTGTAACCAATATAAATGTTTGATGCATTCACATCCTCATTTCAACAATACTTAGTATTAGGAGGTTTTGTATTAGATATATTATTAATAATATTTAATTATTTGTATGTAATAGAATAGAAAAAGAAGTCATGTATATAGGTTTAAACAATAGAAAAGATAAGATATTTATAAAAAATTGCATTGAGAAAATTGGTTGTCTATGGTTGTCTATCCATTAGCAAAGTGAGAACTAATGACCATTTTTAAATTGAAAATAATATTCTTACACTATTACCAACAATATTTATATCTAATCAAACATAACTAAATTAAAATTATAATATATAAAATTTTATATGCAATGCTTAAAATTGTAGTTATAATAAATAAATAAATAAATAATAATCTCCAATAAAAAATATACATGAAATATACCTTAAACTATCTAAAAATAATGAATTGGTAACAATAGGTTGATAGTTCAAATCCCAACTATGAAATATCTAACTTTACATGAAGAAAAAAACCTAGCACCAAACTAATGAATATCTGATGTTTCAAAAATAATAATCATAATAATAATAATAAATCTCAATTAACTTGTCACAACACTTTACCACAACATAACACTTAGTGTTTAAAACTATTGTCTTTGCTGAATATATTTGCCACTTTATCCACAATTAACTTAAATTTGACCCATCTTCCACTTACATTGGGTCTAAACAGCTGTTGGCCTAGTAGCTATAAAGGCGCTTATATATATCTTTGCTTAAATCTTTGGTCTTAGCACATTAGAGGTGTTTGGCAATGGTGCTTGGTAAAATCTTCACGACATACTGTTGGCAAATGGAGGTTACGATCATCAATGTTTTCTTCTCAAAGCTAGATGTAATCCAAAGGAAATCTGCATGAAAGCATGTTCTTTTATATTGGATTCTGCAGGGTTTTTTTTCCTCTGCTTCGTACCGTTGTTCTACTGTTACGACCATATTGAGAATTGTGTAAAATTTCTGGGCTGTTGCGCACGATCATGGGTACAAGAGTTACTGAATCAGGTGTTGAACAACTGTTGTTAAAGGTCTCACTTGTTTGCGCATGAGATTACCAGCTACACTGCCGCAAAAATGAGGATCCCGACTAGGTGACAAATGTGATTTACTAAGATCCTATATTTGCACTGGCTCTTAATTGCCCCAAAATACCTGAATATCAACTCAATCATCAGGAATGACGAGATGAACCTTTTAATTCCAATAAGCCTTCACCACGTTAACAGTCACGACGTAAACAAACTCATTTAAGAATGTGTATTATAAGCATCTGTAAAGTATGTATGTATAATTTCATTCCTTAATGTATGTGTATACCAGGTTCAAGTTATTGTTCTCTTACATGTAAACAAGCAAACTGAAATTGCGACGAGATCTCGAAATTGTTGTGAAACAGTGCAAGTTACTTTTTGCTACTCAAGATGAAGCCCAAACTTCAACCCGTCACATAGCATCCGTTTTACAATTTTGCAGTCAGTCTCCGCAAACCCAATAAAGCACATTCCCAGAATGTTTTTCACCACAACTAACAACATGCAGCCTGTAAGCACATAACTGCACGTTCATTCATAGCAACTGGGAGGCGGAGCACGATTTCCCTGCTCATTTCAGCTACACTGCAGAGAGATTCTGCACAAGGGGGCACTGTTCAATTGAAACAGGTAGTTTGTTCTCACTGCCTGTACCCTAAATGATACTTCTTGAGGCACAATTAGAGCAGAAACAAAGTGCAAAAGCATACCACCAAATTGGAAGCGAGAATTACACGAGGCTTGGTTATGAACAATATTTACCACCGACAGGGCAGATACTCATCGCCACGGACAGCTATGACTCTACAGGTCTGAGCAGGTTGTGCTCTCATTAGCTACTTCACTAACTGAATCGCCCATCTGGCCTTTATTATTCTTGAATACAACTGTCTCTCCAGGGCCTCTTGCTTGCATGGCCTTGCGCATGGTCTTACTGGGAATAATTCTTCTACGCCTGCCACAGCAATCGCATCACTGTTATTCTGCAAATCTCACACGCACTCTTAGTCTGGCCATTAAAAGCATGCACATGAAACTCTATAAGGTATCTTAAAGTGTTTTTCGTAGCTTTAGAAGTTTCCTTCCAAAAATCTGATTCAAATGGTTGAAGACTCCATTGTAGTCTAGAGCATAGGTCCAGAAATGAAACTTTACCTCCTCAGAGCGGGCTGTTGTGGGTCGGGCTGGAAATGAGGGCCTTCGTCCCAACCTTCACAGGTGAGGTCGCCATTCTCATCGTAATAACAGATGATGCCTTGCGACTCATCCTTGAAAATCTGCAGAGCCGTTCCGACTGAGAATTGTAAACCCAAAGCAACAGCCAGCCTAGTAACAACCCCAGACACGAAAACTTCTAACTCTATTTCTAACAATGCGTACGGACACAGTGCTGCAGCTGTTGCGACTGATAATTTCAAGAGGATCTGGAACATCCAGACCTACAAGGTTACGCCCACGGCGGTTTGACAGAACAATGTCATACAGAGTTTGCGAAGAAAAGCAAGCGGGAAAAAGATTAATACGAACCGTGGATTCCTCCTCGGGAAGTACGTCGGGAGATCCCTTCTCAGAGGAAGCGTAGCAGATAGAAAGCCGCATCGACTTAGGTGCCACTTTCACGGTTGTCCGGCGTTGAAAAGGAGAAGCACTTGTAGGGAAGGAGACAATCGCAGGTGAAGCACAGTTAGGCAGACATCGCTGCAACAACGTAGCCATACTGTAAACTCTTCAACAAAACGCCGATCACAAGGTGAAGAAGGTAAAGCCTATCACAGACAAGCAAAGCTTCGGAGCCTGAGAGTATGGGAAGGTCACTGGCTACCGAACTGCGCAAGCTGGAACGATGCAAATGTGATCGAATGTTAGATCGCATCCAGTACTTCAAGGAGGGTTTGATGGAGCGGTGGAAGTAAATTAGGTCTACAGGCTAAAACCCCCCCCTCTTCACCGTTGGATGGGGTCTCTTTTCCGATCCGCCCCACCACGCCCCAAAAGTTGATTCCAGTGCAGGGTTCGAGTTACTTTCAATTAACGCCCTCAATTTTGAGACTGGGAGAATCAAAGTGGGACGATGGTTGGGAGAAAGTAGTCCCTATTTTTAGGTGAATTTCAACGAGAGGAAGCTGGTTGGACCTAGGTGGGCCTCCTCCTTCAGTACGGAATATTTTTGATAAACCTCCATTGTGTATCATATTTGCATTCTCTGGAGACATCGAGGTAACCTAATTTCCATATCTTTTCCTCATCAATTTTCCATTTTTCTTTTCTCCACCCATTTCTCCTGTTGTCATCAACGTCGACGGTGATATGTCTATGTGGACTAGAGTGGGATAGCTTACGGTGAGTCAGCGATTTTCGTCGATTCTTGCAAGTTCTTGTGATGTCGTCTGTTGGGGTCTGGTCGACTGCCCGAACTGTGGGTGGATGCCAAGTGTATGCCTACAGGTGGGGTGCCATCTGCACTCGCAGCCTGCATAGAATAGCGTGTCGATTTGTCACTCCACAAGTGTGTTTTTTTGCCTATGAGCCAAAATCTCCCCAGCGACAGCAGCGTTCCTATATCCTCCTGTAGGGCTTGAATTTTAAAACGGACCATTCAAAGCTGTTTTGTGAGAATGTTGCGTATTGCCACTGCACGGTGTTGGTCATGGCGGAGCTGCTGATTTGTGGTTGGACTCGCTCCGAGTAGATGTAGGATCAAGGACTTTCCCGCAACAATGTTACTTTCGACCCGGCTTGCTGCACTGCCTGGTACTTTTCGGACTTTGATTGACTCTCTTTGCGTTATTTTTTAGTGATTTTTATTTTGAAAATTTTGGTACCTCAAATGTTCTTTGGGTGTTGGAGTTGGATTGTGGCCTCGAATATGGCATGTGGTCATGGTGCATGGGGTTGTGGCGGTGATTTGTAGAGCGAGAGATCTTGAAGAGACTGCGGAGGTGGCCTGGACCGGGGTTTGAGTGCTTCTTTACCACTACTCATGCGCAACATGCTAGGTTTGACGCCGCCGACAGGGATACCCAACACAGGGGTACTGCACTTCCATCCTACTCATTCGTTGTTATCAGTTGGGAGTAATTTCGTTGGCAATGGCAATTTCGGATTAAATTGTGGCAGGGCTGTACATGTAAACCTCCTCTTAAGTCAGTCGATTCCTCTTTGAGGTTACTGATTGAAATTAGCGCTGTTCAATCCGGCAATGCTTCGTTGCTAGAAGTCACGTAAATGTGCGCACGGTTGACCAGAAAGTGCCACACGAATAAATACGATTCTATGAATTTTCTGTGTTTAGATGTTACTCGGACCCGGAATCGTACAATCAACAATGGGTTTTCACTGCACTTGTGCTATGGACGGCCCATCGATTAAATATGTCACTGATTTTTATTTGACAGTCACTGGCTGAGGCTGCTGGGCAATTGTGATGAACGAAATGCTCTAGAATGGCTAGGTTTAGAAATGTAGGAGAACCTAGCGACCTGTAGCGACGTATCAACAAAGGACGAAGGAGTTCTTGAATATTATATGGCTCAGAAATTGCCATTTGTAAATTGTCCTCTCGCTTGCATTATTTGGCACTTCAATTTCGTGCTAACACTGATGCACTAGGGTTTAATCTGTTATGGATATCAGAGGTGAAGAAAGCAGGTGCAGAGTCAGATTTGGATGAGCGCAAGCATGGAGGACAGATGGCCTGGTTGACTAGTATGCTGGAGCCAGCAATGAAGCTCTATAGACGAGCGTTGCCCGCAGGCATGCACGTCCGACTCTACCTATCATTGCTGCCGCCTTGTGCCCGTTTGCTCTCGTGAGTGGTCTTGCACTGTATGTTATGCAAGGCTTGACTTTTGCCCTTATTCAGACATTGAATCTGCATGAGTGTGAGCTTGGGTGGCAATCAGTTTTAGGCAAATATGCTGTAGTAATATCAACAAATCACTTGGTTGGATTACGAAAGACATGTTCATGGTCTTAAATGTTATTTGAGAGTCTCACTCCTGGTGTATGTGAGCAAGTTTCTAAGTCTGTCGGTCTCAGCCTTCACACCTTAGCTCTTGTGTCTGGGTCAGACGAAATTTTGAAGCTTGTTGCGTTTGATACGAAATTGCCGGTTTTGTTTCTTTTGTTTCTGACTAGTTGATAAGGTATAGTGTTGTAAAAACTTAGCTTTTACATGTATTTTGAATCACCCTGTGAACGAACGTTTCCTTTATACCAGTAAACGCAGGAGTTTATTTGTTTGCGTGAAGGTGATGAAATTATTGTGCGATAGTTTTATTGGATGGTGTCCTCGGAGGGGGAGCGCTAGGAAAAGGACTTGTGAGAATGTAGTTGTGATTTCTGCAGAAGTTCTCTACAGGTTCTGAGCAGTAATCCTCATTTTGATTTGTTAAACCTTCTGTGATGACGAACCTATGTTTGACCTCTATTGGTTTTATTGTCAAAAAAATCAAGATCACCGATTGTTAAATTTATACTAGAACTTGATGATATTTTTCCAGATAAAGTCGACGAACCCACAAGTACAGCCTCGTTGGTGGATATTGCGTCCAGTATTTTGAGAAGCACTTCTGGCATGCAGATTCAGAAATGGAGCATTGCAGATCTCACGCTTGGTCTCTACTTCTTGTCCGTCCGCCACGCTTCTCAAATGGCCGGTGATACATTTAGTGGTGACTTAGTGTCATCGGATACATTTGTGAGCTTCTAAACAACTGCAGCTAATTCATCCTGATTCTCTGTAGAGTGTATGCTATACACTTCTTTTTGAGATTTTTTATTTAAATTTTTTGCAGAAGAGATGTTGTGTTTTTGTAGAAGAGAAGCTTGGGCTCTTACAGAATATTTTAGGATATAGCAGATTGAATTCCTAAGACAGTTGATTATTGAAAGACGCTTGGGTATTATTACCGGTACTTAGGAGGATTATATTTCTAGAACACTCCTGTCATGAAATGGAAACCTATAGCAGCGTCTAGGTTTATTTCTTTGACGCAAGGAGGATGACACTAGCATTCTGTTGAATTGATTTCAGGTTGGAGATTTGATCTATTATGTTGAGCTGGCACGAGGTTCCTATCAAAAAGACACGGCTGGACTGGCTCGTGTAAGCATGATCCAGGAGTCCAAGGTGGTCAAATTTGAGGACACGTCCAATGTTATGCGTCCTGGATACTACATTGCAGTAGACCATCGACATAAACTTGTGATATTGTGCATCCGCGGAACCCACACAGTGCACGACATAATTACGGACCTAGCTTCAAATAGCGGCGGCGCCTCTAATCTGTATGGGGAGAATGTGCATTATGGTAGTGTTGAGGCTGCACGTTGGTTTATGGAGCACGAATTGAGCACTCTAAAGAGTTGCCTGCATGAACATGAGGTATAATTTACAATATCTGCCACAGATTATCCTTTTTCTGGAGACTACGCAACTGGCAACTCTTTTGTTCGTCCTCCTTTGTGGGTCATTTAATGAAGTACATAACGTTAACAGTAAATATGAACAGGACGGTTGTTATGGTTGACTTACTTCGTGCAGGGCTACGAACTACGACTTGTGGGGCATTCTTTGGGAGGTTCAACAGCAGCGTTATTAGCTCTGATGCTGAGGAGATTAGGAGATGAACAACTTGGATTTTCCTCTCAGTTAATTAAGGCTGTCACTATTGCTTCTCCTCCTTGTGTGTCTAAAAAGTTAGCATCAGAATGTGCAGACTATATCACTACATTGGTTTTACAGGTAATTTTTTGTCCTTTTACGGTTTTATATGCAAATTATTGTGAAATGAATATTTTAGCCCTGGATTACTCAAGTATGGAACTAGAGGTTACTGCGAGTTTTTTCTGTATCATGTTGTACGCATGATGAATAACTCTAATTTGTTTTTGTAAGTTTCCAGTTTTTCTATGCTTACATCCTGTTTTCCATTCAGGATGACGTCATTCCTCGAATGAGCACAGCTGCATTGACTCGACTTCGTAATGAAATATTGGTCACAAACTGGTAGGTTAATTTTGTTTGATTGATTAATGGTTGTAACGTGTGTTGATTCTTACTCAGAATCAACCCTATTTAAGAATACCTAGATCAACATATTCTGCAGCCGTCCTATCTCTTCTTCCTAGTATTTTCTATCCTCTTTTGAAGATACCTGGCATGCCATATTCGTCAGACTCAGGTATGGTCGGCAGAGGCTTACCATAGTAGAATTGCTATGACAGACGTTGATCCTGCAGGACTCTGTTGAAGGATAGTGAAGAACATAAGGGTATCGCCGAATTTGTTGAGAGCACGATCAAGAAGCTGTCTTCTGTTCAAGATGTGGCTCGCCGATATGCATCCTTTGTTAGTCTCAGCTCTTCAAGTGATTCAGGTAAATTATTTAGCTCTCCTTGTACCTCCGAGGGCTTGTCTTTGAAAGAGTTCATCTTGAATGAGTTTTTATTCATAGCATGTCCAGATCTGATAACTAAATTAAGCAACAGTAAATGAAGTGATTCTAAATTTTTTTTTGTAATGTATCACGGTGACAAGTTTTTTTCGCACGTGCAGAAAATGAAAAATTGGAGAAGAACGTTGAAGAAGTGGCTACGAAGTTACTTGAGAAGAAGGACAAACTGGGCGATTCACCCCTTTCAGAAAGAGAGCCGAGACCAAGTGAACTTAGTCGAGAGAGTAAAACCAAAGATGAACATCCAGAGCTATGGGTCCCAGGCTTGCTTCTGCTCATTTGTGGGGGCAAGACTCCCACTGATGTAGATCAAAAGAAGTTTACAAGGAGAGAGGGCCATGTTCTGCTGAAAGGGCAAGACGGTACACAATTTGGCCGCATTGTGCTGTCCAGTACAATGCTATCGGATCATAAATGCATAAGTATTTATTATGCTCTTCGAGATGTTCTCAAGGGTCTTCCAAAAACTGGAGGTTCTAATAAACTGTCGATCTGATTAATTAAGCTATTTCTTTTTTGTTCCTGAAACTTTTCGGGACCATCACAACAGTATTGTGGAAAGGTGGGCCCCAGACCTACGATTTTAAACATTCGTCTGTGTAGACGTTTTCATCGAGTGGGTTAGTGGTTAGTTTTTACACTTTAAGCACTGCAAACGAAAATTTCAAATAGTGCGATGTTTCAGAATTGCTTTGATTTTGAGCCTTGATTACTCGAGACATGAAGTTTGTGTTACCATTAGCATGCTTGAATCTGTCCATGTCTTACTGCTGGGCGAAACTTGTCACAGTATAACTTGCTGCGCGTATGATACACGGTAGAACCTTTTGTCTCTTATCCTCATGTGGGTCTGAAGGGGATCGAAGACAGTGTGTGCCAACCATGAGAAAGAGTTTTCTAACTGATTGAACGCTTATCAGAGTACACTGTTTTGATAGCTATTTTGCATCACCATTCTCTATTCTGTTGTTCTTTAGTGATTTGGCAAGGATTGAATTGACGGTGGAATGAGAATGTCACATTGATAACAGGGATTGATAGAGAGTATGACTTCAAACGTTCTACACGAGGGATTGCAGAGGCTGAGAGTGTAACTTTGATGAGGTTTTGTGGCTACACATGTAATATTCAAAACAAAAGAGTTGTTTTTGTACACAACTGGCATGCTGCAAAACCCTTATATATATATATATATATATATATATGTGTGTGTGTGTGTTCACGGATTTATTATTTCTTTTGTAATATCGCATTCAAATTCCAGAATATTAGTGATGATGATGATAATAATAATAATAATAATATATAGGAGATCATTGTCATGTATATGACAATTAAATTCATGATAGAGTTTTTGAAATATGAAATAAACACTTATTTCTATGGTATCATGTGTGATATTATGAATTTAAAAAATGTTTTATTGTAATTTTGATAAACTAATCATTCATGCCATTTATCTATTATAACGGTGTAGAAAAATTGGAATAAACTAAATTAATAAAATGATATATAATTCCCTTGTTTTGATCCATGTAGATTCTAAAAAGCCATGTATTTCATGTGACCCTCCCTACCTCCCTATGCAGTCCGCACCCACCCGCCAAGCCCCTCTTGTCCGCAGCATTGGCTGCCTACCCGGGTGGAGGCCACGCCTGATTACCCGCTCTCTGCGCCCCCGTCGTTTCTTAACGGGGCCCGGGTGCTGCTGCTGCTGCAGTGGTGCATGCGGATGCGGCTGGGGAATGGGGGATGGCGCCGCGATGGGGTGGAGGAGCGGACGGGAGGAACCTGCGCACGGGAGGGAGGGAGCAAGCAAGCGTAGTACCAGGCCGTGTTTTTTGCTAAGTGTTGCTTCCTTTGGGGTGGACGATGCTGCTGCTGCTGCTGGTTGCCGAGGTAATTGGTGATGTGGATTCTGCGTTGGAGGGTGCGTGGGTTTGGCGTTGGGGTTGTGGGCATGAGTGCTGCAATTTGGCGAACAGGGCAGGGTTGGGGACGCGATCAGGTGATGAGAGGAGGTGGGGACCGTGTCGGATGTGTTGGATTAGGTGCGGGTTTTGGGATTAGTCCCTGTGGATTAGAAGCAGCAACCAGCGCAGGTGGAGCTTGAGGTTGTACCCTTTTTTTTCCTTCTTTGGACGGAATGAGGTTTCGCGAGTTTGGGCGGGGTGTGTGAGTGGGGTTTGTGAGGAGGTGTACTAGGTAGGTAGGCCACAGCTAGATGAATATGGATATGGAGGCGCCCGAGAAAAAGCGGTCGCCCCAAGCATGGAAGCTTAGGTTGCCATGGGAACAGCAAAAACAGGCCGAGATGCAGAGGAGCGCTTTCATTCAAAGTCAGGAGAAGGCAAGAGCCAGCACTTCCTCAATGTCTAACATAGCTCGAGCATTTATGATTAGCCGAAGACGGCTTCGGCTGGACCCTGATAAGAAGTTACACTTTTTATGTAAGTCTTGTGTGCGGTCCTTTTTGACGATGCTTGTTTCCAGTCTCATCAAAATTGAGCTTTATTCCGATGGATTTTGGACTGTGGCTTTCTGTGGAGATTTCGTCCCGCCCTTTTCCTTTGGCTCGTGTTTAGGTCCAAATGGAGGGTTATTTTGGGTAGCGAAATTTTATCACGCTAATGGACAAGAAAGTTAGTGGAATTGGGGGTGAAGAGCAGAATATCAGCAGGAACAACTGTTCGCACAAAACTAGGTTCTCCCAGTGAATGACAGATCTTGATATTTATAGCTCTACTTAGGGGGCCGCTTGTTGTAGTACGATTTATTGCGAGATTTCGTTGTCGAATGCGACTTGTACCTATGGCAGTGAATTGGTGGTGCGAGGGTCCACATTCTCGAGGGCCCTACACTCCGGTTTTCTACTTCAATGACGCCTAACAATTTGTGTCATTTTGTATATTGGATTGCTAGCTATTGGCATAGATAGGATGCTCTTTAGATTATCGATTCGGGCCTCAATTCTGAATTGGACTTGTCTGGTTTGTGCCATAGAATGATGCGCTTACATCTTTCAACTTTTTTATTTTTTACTTATTTTTTTTGTTTTTACATCCTTTACAGACGAACCAGGCAAACAGGTTTCAAGTGCAATCAAGATCAAGAATGTTAGTCGGTCGCATGTTGCCTTTAAGGTGAGCAGATTCTTCCTCATTCTTTTGTAGAACTTGCATTGTCGGATTGGGTGGGTCCACACTTTTTTGTTCTGCTGTGATGGGTTGGTCTCATGGGATTTGCTTTTGTCTCTTTCAACCTAGAGCTCGTAAGTGAAAACGATGTCTTATGAGTGTTCTCTGAACCAGCATTGGTAGCGAAGAGCTTTTGGTGCACCTGCCGCAATTGATTTCATTGGGAATGCCGAAAGTTCCGGATAATGCACTAATTTCTGATTGAGAAGAGAAGTGGTGCGTCTTTGGTAAAATGTGTTGCAGTTTCAAACCACAGCTCCGAAGAGCTGCTTCATGCGTCCACCTAGTGGCGTGCTCGCACCAAATGCGACCATTCTTGCAACAGGTAGAGTGACATTACTGGATGATGACTAGTTCCGTGATGTCGTGATTCAGAAATGGGGGATGCAGAGATATTGTGGGATTTAGGTGTTACGATATGCTAACGCGGATAAATCGATACTGCAGTGGTGAAATTTCTGGAAACACCTGAGCGTCCACAAGAAAAAAAGACCAAGGACAAGTTCAAAATAGTCAGCTTGTCAGTGCAAGGGGGAGTTGACTACACTCCAGAATTGGTGAGGATCTGAAATTTTGAAATCGCCCGAATGAGTGGATCGATTTTTCATTTATTTTGCGCACGCTGCATACTTGAAGTTATCGAGATTGAGTTTGAAAGTGCTGTACACTACTCTGCTTTAGCATAAGTGCTGCGAGAGGCCTTTAGAACTTGCTAGTCAACACACAACTGACTGGTAATCTGCTGTTCTACCGGTTGCAGTTTGAGGATCAAAAGGAATTGGTCACGGTGGAGCGCATCCTTCAAGTGGTCTTTATTGATCCACATAAATCCTCTCCAGTGAGTTTTTTTCAGCTGAGATCTTCTGCAAGTTGATGAATGCGGCTAGGTTGTTTAATTTTATATTTTAAATATTTTTAAGTTGTGGCAAACGTAGAGTAAGATCTAGTCAGTTTAGGGCTGGAAGAACGATTTGATGATTGTGATCTTGCAACTTGTAATTTATGGTCTTTGCAGTCAGAGGTATTTTCTCAGTAACTTTTAACGTTGAGTGGCACATTAAAGCAAATGACTAGTTGAAACATGGATGATGTGTTGGAATTTTACAAACTTTTATCCCAGCATTTTGCAGCGAGCATTTGCTTCTTTAATCATGCTTGTTGGCAACATCATCAAGATTGTAGATCATTTTAACCTAATCAGATTATTTGGATTAATTTGTGAGTAGGAATTGGATAAGTTGCAGAGGCGCCTCGCCGAAGCTGAAGCAGCTGAAGCAGTTCGCAAGAAGCCTGCGGCAGAATTGATCCCTAAAGGCACCATGGTTGTGGAGGGGCTTGTGATCGATGAATGGGTAAGTCAAGTGAGGATGTTCTTGCTATTGGATGTCATTGGTTGCGCATCTTGACATCATTTCTTCAGGCCCGTTTTGATAAGAATGTATAATCCGGTTGATTTTGGCGATTTTCTTCCTGAATTAAGCGAGAGCATGCGACAAGTAATGTGCTCGGAATATGGAATACGCTGATTTTTTTCATATTTTCTTCTGGATTTTTTTACTTGTCTACGTAAACGTGATTGATGTTGGATATTAGGCTCATAAGTTGATTAATACATAATGCCAGGTGTCCTAGAGCTTTATCCTCAGCGTTTCATTCTGAGAAATATTAATTGGTTTGTCGATTTGCAGAAACAGCGCAGGGAAAATTACCTTGCTCGGCAACAAGGCGAAGGTGGAGAATCTTTATGAGAAAAGGGTTTGAAAAGTGGATTTAGGTGTGTGCTGTCTATAGGGCAAGTATGATGGTACTAGCCTACCTGGCCTGGGTTTCTCAGACTACCATATTGGCAGAGTTGGTACGCAGGTGTTGTGTTCGGATAGACTCAGCTCGCCCTCAAATACTACAGTATTGTCCAGATTCTCGTTTCATGCCGGTGCTGACGCCAGTGCTCTAACGTAGCTATCCTTTAAGTCGTAAAGCTTCAAGAGTTTCGAGCCAAACTTAGATTCTCCAAAAGATGCGAGTTTCAAGACGAAGTTTGCTTCAAAAGAGAGGATGAGAGATTTGTTGACGTGAAACTATCCGCACAATCTAACTTGAAAATATGTTCCTGACAATATGGACCAGAGCTTTGCCAATTCAGTTTAGAAGCATTCTATTTGTATGCATAGTTGGATATTTGGCTAGTGCTCTTCAAACTTTCAGAAATCAATCATAACCAGCAGGGTTGTTCTAGCCCTTTTTGGCAGATGGTCTCTGTTCTCTTTTGTTGTACGCTACCAAATTGATTCAAGTTGTCTCACATATGCATAAGCGTTGGTCGTTGACAGGGATTTTCAACTCTCTTTGTATCATAGACAACTGCAGGTCACTTCATGGGTTGTAAACCAAGATACAGTATGTTTGTATGAACAAGCTGGATGCTCGCACCATGAGCTTTTCTGCATGGTTCTGGTTGGGATTTCTTACCTCACATTTTTATGTATGCATGGCGTGATATAATTGGATATTTCTCTTGTGCAACCAAGGTTTGCGTAATTTTGAATGGCAACTTCTCCTCAGGGCCTCTCCTAAGAAGCCACGTCTGAATTGATCCATTGCCATCACCGTCGTTATGAATGCGTCTCATTCGTAGAACTGGTTCGTGTCTTCATACGAGGTCCCACATACATGACAACAACGTGAATTAGTTCATTTAATTCTGCGGACCCATGGATACCGTCATGGACAATTTGAACAAGCGTATGGTCTACTTGATGAGATCGTCTACCACCGAATCACAAATATTACCAACAGAGCCGTCTACATCATTGAACGTACCATCGTCGCAGTCATCAAACGTACCATTACCGCCGTCATCAAATTCGTCGTCAACTACTTCGTTACTGAATGTGGTGCCGCAAGATAGTCAGTCGCATGCAGCGATCTGAATCCAGTGGCAGCACGATGATGCTGCGCAAGATCAAAGGCAGCACGGGCGGTTCTGCCCAGACTGTTTCAACACGCAAAGTAAAGAGGGGTCCAGTTCGGAAGGAAACGGCACTGACTCGGCCGCACCGTTTGATCAGAGAGGACAAAGTCAATGAGATCCGTCAAACTTGGGATTCATGGAAGACTAAGTACGGTGACCGCGAGTTCCAGCTAGGTGAAGGGGTTGTTCTCACGCTGCTCAAGCAAGGACTTTCCCAGATTGTTATCCAAGCCATAATTCCTGACGGCTCCTCAAAGACCACCAGATTGAGCAACGTTCTGGAAAAAGGGATCGACACATTGCACATAAGGACTGCTCGTAGCGCGCCAAGCCACGCATTCACAGAGACCGATTTCGCCTTGTTTCTCAAGAGTTGTGAAACTTGGGAGCTAGAAGATGGGTTCCCGTGTGCCCACCGTGGCCCTCGCCAATATTTCACCGAACCAGTTCTAACCTATCAAAGCTGCACACAAGTCGAGTTGGGCGCGAAGCGTACTCTCAGTTATTGCGTACTCTCAATATTTTCTCTATCACTTCCCAGGCCACCGACTCACCCGATCCACGTAAGATGTATGCGATGCTTGTGTTCATTGCGCCTGAGCACGTTCATCGTCGTTGTTAATATTGTTAGTGATATCGGCGACCACGAAGTTCTGAATGATCAGATTGCTATTGTAGTAGTCCGCTGATGGACATTCATGCCCATAGTGCGGCATGGCGATCCTACCGCCATAGTCCTCTGCTTGAATCTGAACCACAACGGGGCCGGCTCCGAGGCCTATCTCTTGATCATCCTTTGACTCGGATGGACAATCATCTTTCTCGAGAACATCGGGAATGACTTGAAGTGGCACATTCTGTTTTGGGGCTTTGAGCCGGACGTAGCTTTGCACAAAGTTGGTGATGAAGCGACGTTAAACGCTGTATTCTACTCACGATGGCGGTCATTTTGCGCCGCTCCAAACATTCATCGGACAAGGGTTCCATGAGTTACAAAGATTTTGCAAGACTGGTTTACCGCCAAACGGTTCACATGTTATTTACAATCTTTGATGGTCACTTGAGCTACAACTATCTTCTTCACTAATAGTCGAATGTGGCACGAACTTGATTCCAGACCCTTTTTCTTTCTTTTCATTTTGTTATTTTGTATGTAAGTAGGTGTATTTGTATACACAATCATACACATATGTGTGTGGTCTATCAAAGCTTTATTTAATATGATTTACTCAATTTTAATCTTGTGTCATTAAAAATTCCAATTTTTTACTCAACAAAATTACTTCAGATTTTTACAATATTTTGTATGTCATATTTTAAATGCATTGAAATCTATTAATGAAGGTTTTGTATGTATTTTTTGTAAATGCTCTACAAAAAAAAAAAAAAAAATACTCTTGATGTAACTTGATGATAACATTCTTTTATTATTATTATTATTATTATTATATTATATATCCTATATATAATATTTACACTATTTTCCACATATTGATTTTAAATCAATTTAAAAAAAAACCTTAATCCCAAAAATATCTCAAATTGAATTGAATTGAATTAAAATTATAAAAATATAATCTAAATATATTTTATTCTTGGAAGAAAAAACTTAGTGCATATACAGCTTCTTATGTATTGTAGTCACTATTTTACAACAATTAAAAATATCAACAACAATAGAAGTGCTATACAAGGCAATTTGGGCCCAAAAGAGTATTAGATTAAATTAAACCAAATACAACTTTTAAGAATAAAATTTAAAACAAACTTGTTTTATTCATTGTTTATTGGACAAACACCAAGGCTTTAGAAGAATTGATGAATTGGGTCAAAAATTATTATGTGATACTTGTGCATGTTGCAATTATAAAATGACATATTAAAAAAACATACAACACACCGTACTACTCACACTGTACATTGTGTGGCAAAAAAAATACTAAAACAATATGGCTCCAAACCTCTTTAAATCAAACAATACAACTGAAAAACCCCAAACGCTACTGGATTGATCAAACCGATAAGTTGGGTCTCTCACATACGAAACAAATGAGAGATTGGACACAGAGTTTGATGGCATCAAAATCAACTCGGAAGAAACCCTAATCAGAAATGGGAACTCCTCACATGTGTAGTTTCAATAGTATTTTACACTTCATTTAATGTAACATAAGATGATGCATGAAGTGCAAAAACAAGCCACACAGGACACATGGGTTGTGTGAATATCAGTTTGAAAGCCAACACACATTGTAAAGATTCCAATGCTTGTGAAGGTAGTTTTTGGAGGCAGAGCATGTTTTTAGACGCATGCAGGTGCTGAGCCTCATTGCCAGGAGCTGTGTACCCATTTCGCCATCACTCTCGTCTCCTCTGCTGCTGCGCAAGCTCCTTTGCTTGCAATCAACGCCGTTTCTTACATGCCTTTGAGTGCAGTTTGGATGACTGTTTGTGGGGGATGCAGACGAAGGAGCAGTGAGGACACTGGCATTGAGTTTTGAGCATTTGGGTTGAGGGGTTTTGGTAGTTTTTGGGTTTGTTTCGTGAGGAGAAGGATCATTGACAGTGGTGGCGGAGAGGCGGGTTTGACACTGGTTTGGTGAAGATGCCGCGCGAAATTATTACTCTACAGGTGGGACAATGCGGGAACCAGATAGGGATGGAGTTTTGGAAGCAGCTGTGCTTAGAGCACGGCATCAGCAAAGACGGCATTCTTGAGGATTTTGCCACTCAGGTACGTGGGGTGCAGTCTTTTCTCCGATTTCGCGGTTTTATGCATGTGGGTGTTTGTTTTGTTTGCATTTTTGGTTTTGGTTTTGGTTTTGGATTAGGGTGATGTGATCCGTTGCTACGATGGTGCATTGCAGGGGGGCGATCGCAAAGATGTGTTCTTCTACCAGGCTGACGATGAACACTACATTCCGAGGGCGTTGCTTATTGACTTGGAGCCTCGGGTCATTAATAGTATTCAGAACAGTGAGTATCGAAATCTTTACAACCACGAGAATGTGTTCGTTGCGGATCATGGTGGAGGAGCTGGAAACAACTGGGCGAGTGGGTATCATCAGGTCAGTGGCGAATCTCAATTCCTAAGCCCTATGTCTGGATAGACTTCGTAAAAGAAAAAGAAAAAGAAAACAGAAAGGACAGAAGCTGCTTCTCTACTCGACTATTGCATTGCGGAGTGCATACAAAATGGTGTGTGTGTGTGTATATATATATATATATATATATAGCGAGAGAGGGAGAGTGAGCTTAAAGTGGTGCGTAAGAATTGAAAGAGACGAAATCACCCTCGGATCCCTTCTTCGCACCCTTCTTGCTTGTGTGTAAACAGTCTTCTGTCAGAAGAAAGCTCCTGAGGGTCATCACCCTTGGAACTTCCTAGGTCCTCTGGTTGTATTATAATTTTATTCTTATCCTTAACCTTGCTCGACTGGCTATACCTTTTAGGTATATGCCTTAACGATATGTCATTAGTGGATTATTCTACTGGACTACTGTAATCAAAATTCCATTTCGAATTTTAAGGTGGAATGCTGAGCGTGAAGCTTTTGTTTCTTTGTACTTATTTCTTTTATTTTTTCGCAGGGAGAGCAAGTGGAGGAAGATATCATGGACATGATAGACAGGGAGGCCGATGGAAGTGACAGCCTCGAAGGCTTTGTTCTTTGCCATTCTATTGCTGGAGGAACGGGTTCAGGTTATGTTCTTTCTCCATAGAATTTCAACTTTGAAGAGGAGGTGCTTGCAGCATATGTATTTAATCTTTGCAACATAATGACATGCACTTATTAGAGTAATTTTATTTCGCAGGAATGGGTTCTTACCTCCTTGAAGCGCTCAACGACCGATATAGCAAGAAGCTGGTTCAAACTTACAGTGTCTTTCCAAATCAAATGGAAACCAGTGATGTGGTTGTCCAACCCTACAATTCTTTGCTTACTTTGAAACGTTTGACGTTGAACGCGGATTGTGTTGTGGTTCTAGACAACACAGCCTTGAACCGTATTGCTGTGGACCGACTTCACATCCCTAACCCGACGTTTGCTCAGACTAATTCGCTTGTGTCTACCGTTATGTCAGCTAGCACCACAACACTTCGTTATCCAGGTTACATGAACAACGATTTAGTTGGATTAGTGGCTTCCTTAATACCTACTCCACGCTGTCATTTCCTTATGACAGGGTACACGCCACTGACTGTAGAGCGGCAGGTAACCTTTTTTTTCTTCCAAGTTCTCTGGCTTGTAGGTGTAGTAGCACCAGTCTTTTCGTTAAATTGTATCAATACAGCATTAGTTCTCTTCATATGACCTGCTGCGGCATTCTTTGGAAAATTGAAGTTCTGGATAATGATTGATACAGGCTAATGCTATCCGGAAAACAACTGTTCTAGATGTTATGCGACGGCTTCTTCAGGCAAGTTGGTTTGGTTCATTCTCAGGTTATGTTTAGAAGAATTGCAGCTCGTCTAAGATGTTTCATGCTACTTACTATTCTCGTGGATGGCATCATCTTGTTTCTATTGTTTCAGTTTTCTACAGTTTCGTATTCTTTGTGTTGTTGAGAAATTTCTCACTTAAGGTGGTTATATCAGGCCAAAAATATCATGGTTTCGTCGTACGCAAGAACAAAGGAAGCGAGCCAGGCGAAATACATATCCATACTAAACATCATTCAGGGCGAAGTTGACCCTACCCAGGTTATTACTGATCATTCTAAATCACACACAACTGATTTCTATTATGTGGGTCTCATTTGACTGATTAGGAAGAAACGATAAATGTTTTGGAAGTCAGACGTTTGCGGCTATGTGGTTTCTTGTATCATTTCGAAGGGTGTACTGCTGTTGTGTGTGTGTGTGTGTGTGTGTGTGTGTGTGTGTTTAGATTGGACAACTTCAGTTTGCGGTATTAAAGTTGGAGAAATACTTACCGATCTACAATCTTTTTTGTGCGGTTGGGAATAGGTTCACAAAAGTCTACAAAGAATACGAGAAAGAAAGCTAGCTAACTTCATTGAATGGGGACCTGCAAGCATTCAGGTGTGGAAACTTTAAGTTTCTTCCATATGTTTTATGTATCAACCTCATTGCAATTTCTTTGTTGCGAATACTATGCAGCTCTTTCAAAGTATATGTTTGGGAAGGGGGTGGGTTGGTGGCTTCATTATGTCTAGGATTAGAAGTTTCATTGATTATGCATATAAGCAGGCTATCACAGGAACTTCCTTGTCCCTCTATTTGAGTTTAGTTCTTTATGATTCTCTGCAGGTGGCTTTATCTCGGAAGTCACCATATGTTCAAACTGCACACAGGGTGAGTAGAATGTTTTTACTTACGGCATTGTGGTGGAAAGATGTCTATCTATATGCATACCTTCTCATACGTCGATGCTGATCCGACCATGTGTTTTTGATCTATTCTACCATGTTATAATAACCATGCTGATTTTTATTCATGTGGAAATTTCAGGTTAGTGGTCTCATGTTGGCGAGTCATACCAGTATCCGCCACCTTTTTAGCAAATGTATCAGCCAGTATGAAAAGCTGAGAAAGAAACAAGCATTTTTGGATAACTATCGCAAGTTTCCCATGTTCGCTGTAAGTTTTACGTTTGAGTTTATATTATCCACAATTGATTTCTAGCGCTTTACTCATGTTGCAACTTCAGGATATCTTAGGTTAGTATCTGATGACCTGTCTTATTCTATCGCATGACTTTTTCAACCAATCATTTTGAAAGTTCCTGCTGAAGGAAAGTCATGAGATTACTTTGTGCTCATAATTGCGATCTTTTATTGCAGGATAATGACCTGACGGAGTTTGATGAGTCGAGAGAAATTGTTCAAAACCTAGTGGATGAATACAAAGCATGCGAGTCTGCTGATTACATCAAGTGGGGCATGGAGGTGAGCAAACATTCTTCTCTCTTCCTTTCGATTTTAAAATAGCATTAACTTTGTACGGAAGAATTGTTGTCTCATTTACTGTTTATGGGCAGGATCGAGGTAAGCAGCTATCTGGTGAAGGGAATACGAGTGGGACCGTGGATTCAAGAGTAGGTCCTCCATAACAGCCTCATATTATTGTCTCATTTTTGTAGCATATTAAGCCGATGAGTAGAAGTAAAAAGTAAATTAGGAGGTACCAAACTCTGTAAATGCCCCTGGGTTTGAATACACTTCACGTCTCACATATTCAAGGCACCGTTGCGCTCTAAATTTCTTTGGAAGCACAATTTGAATTTCACGAAGCTGGTCTCAGCAGGGAGTAGGATTTTCTGATACTTGAGGATACCGTTGCATGATTCTGAACTCAAACAAGATATCAATTAAGACTTCAAGGTAATCACCATTGCCTTAGGCTATCACGATTTGGGCACTTTGGTGTGATTTCTTTTTATTTTCGGAGCTTAATGATAATGATAACGATGACAAAGTATTCATCAACCAGCAACAATCTCAAATTCTTGATTTTCTAAAGACAGATGGGAAGATCAACATGTGAAATTTACCCCCTCATCGTTGAAGTTGACAGAGTGATACACAGCGCCAGCTCGGAAAGCTCCTGTTAGAACTGATAGCATCTCAGTTGTGGGAAATGAGTTGGTCACCGGCATCTTTTCATCCCCGAGCCACCTCTAATCCAGCAGACGAACTGAATAAAGTTTGGTTTTCTTAGGAATAGAAGCGGGAGCTGCATCTTTGTAACCCTCTTTATCTCCCACACACTCTGCTCCATGAATCTCAACTGCCGTAAAACTGAGACACTTCATGAATATGGTCATTCCAAACCTTAACAATTTCCTATCTGTAAAGCATGTACATTATCATGTAACCTCCAGCAGCGGCAACTCTGAAGACTTTGCAATGCGGTCGAGTTGTTGAAACCAGGCACAGAATCGAACCCACACTAGCGAAAACAATGAAAATGCCACATCTATCAACATTGATTTTTGTGGACTCCATTACATCATCGGAGCCGAACTCATGAACTCTCCGAGTCTATGAACACACTAAGTTAGTCCTTTAACACTCTTCAAACATCAAACTAGATCCAAGATGAAGCTCCTCCAGGCAAATATGGCGCCCACACAAGCAACAACAAAGCCTCGACATCAACGAAGTTCCTTTAGTTTCGGTAAAACGTTGAATCCTAATCCAAGAGTTTCAGATTATAAGGGATAATTTTCTTATATAGTAGATATAGGAATTCATCAAAAATTATTGCAATGTCCTTATTTTTAGGAAATTGATATTTCCATCCATAGTTTTACTATTTTCACCTAGTATCGTGTTGCACCCACCCTATCATTGTTGTTGTTGTTTTGTGACCTATTCAAAAACAATTTTGATATGATAAATGCCTCATGGGTGTGAGGTAAATTAAACACACCCTCAATAGGTGGTTTAAATTTGTAAACAAGATTAATGATTTGATTATTAACCTAAATTTAATTTATATTTATTTTATGTTCAACTTGAATAATCAAAAGATTTGTTTCAATTATATTTATACAATATAAACTTATAATCTTTTATTTTATTATCTTTTCATTATAATTATTTATATTATATTATATTTTTATTTTAATCTTATTTTTTCAGCTATTTTATTTTTATCTTATTTTATTTTGTACTTTTTTGTATTTTTTGTATTTTTTAAATATTTATTTTAATTAATTAATTAATTAATTTTTTGATAATTTTTATTTTTATTTTTATTTTTATTTATTTTATAATTAAAAATTAAAATCAAAGATAAAAACTAAAATTAGTTAAAGCAACTATTATAAAAGTAAATCAAGGAAATTATGGTTAAAAAAATCAATTAGCTAGATGGAAGTAAAAGAGTGAAGAGTAACAAGTAAACAATTAAATTTTAACCAAAAGGTAAAGGTAACAAATTACACCAATCATCGCTACAATCCAAGAGCAGCAAATCTACTTCTACTCCAAAAATTGCAAAAAAATCATCAACACTCCAATGGATATGAAATTTAAGATACTAAAACAAAACTTTATGGTACTCTTACTTGTTAAATCTTGCAGCAATCTAATATATGGCTCGTGAGATACAAAGTTTCAAAGTTGCTCCATCTAAACTGCTAGGGCAGTAGACCTCCTAGTACTTAATAATCTTCCAAAAAATAAGTAATAGTTGGAAATTCATGAATCAAACTTTAAAAAAAATAAAACTTAATTAGACTTCCTATACAATAAATCACAAGAAAAACAAACCAAAGATCACCAAGATATGATTTTTCAAAATTAACTTATCTAGACTACTAAGGTAGCCAGCTCCTGAGTATTTAATAAATTATCAAAAATTTATTAATAGTTGGAAATCCACAAATCAAGTTTTATAATAAACTAGACTTAACAAGATATTCTTTATATTAACCACAAGAGAAAGAAATCATCAATCATTGAGATACAATTTTTGAAGTTGACCTCCTCTGTTGATAAGGGTAGTAGATCTCTTTCTCTTTGAAGATTTTTCAAAAATGCATCCAAGTTTCAAATCTAGGTTATCTTAAGCCATTGAAAAGCTAACAAGTAAAGAAATTCAATCACCAAATTTTGCTATCAACCATAAAACATTGATAAATTGAGAAGAGAAAAGCTGAGATATATAAAGAAGGGAGAATAGATAGTTTCTTAGAAGTAAGGAGAAATTTAGGCATAGCTTTGCCAAACAAAAAATGGAAGAGATAGAGAGAGAGGCCACCCAAGGCCCTCTTATACAAGTACTCCAAGTTAAAATTGTCACGGACATAAGATTTATCTAATAATTATCTAGGTAACATAAATAAATAAAAGTGGATAAAAATAGATTAATTTGATAATATCTTATAGAAAAGCTTCCTAAAAGCTTCATAGATGTGGATTCATTTTTATTCATGTCTATAGGTGATTGATAGATTAGAAACTTAGCCAACAAGTTAGTCACATATTATACATATTGATAGCTTGTAGAACAAGCTAATTATGTGGCATACATATAGGAAACTTGTCTTATAAGTTTGATATGTGTTTTGCAAATTGGACATGTATTAGAGGTCCTATAGAATGTCACCACATAGCTCTTAGGTAGATAATATATATAGAGATAAGAGTGAAGCCTTTTTCACTCTTGTCAATACCTTTCTTATTCCTAGTCTTGTTTTAAGAGTCTCTATTCTTCTTGTCTTTATTAATAGCTATTTTAGTTTAATATTATACCATCTTTGAGTGATTCTTTACTTCTTTCAAGTGACACAAGAATATTTTGATACTTTGGTTGTTTGTGTTTCATGCCTTTAATAAAAATCCGATTATATGACTTAAAATGCCTATAAATAGAAATAAAATATTTTTTTTGATAAAACTAACACTAAAAATGTGTTCAAAATATAATTTTATCTTAAGATCAACTATTTACACATCCAAATCCAAATTCAAACGCATAAGTTCTAATCATTCTATTAATTATAATTTTTTTACTATTATAATTTTATTAAAATATTTCAAGAAAATTTTACTACTATCTTCTAATCTAAACTTAGATTACTAATAAAATTCTAAAATAAACACAAATGATTTTTTAGACTTTATGCATTTTAAAATATCCAAGTAAAATTATTGCTAAAATACAACAAATCACAAAACCACAACAATAACAACATTAACAACAGTGTGATAGATACAATACAATGCTAGGTGGAAATAATAAAACTTTAGGTAGAAATATCAATCCCTTGTTTTTATATTTATATATCTATATATAATAGTAAAAATATATAGCATTGAGAAAAAATTATGATATTAAAATATTCTTAAAACCTATTTATTTTTTAATGTATAAAAGTATTATTGATATATTTTGACATTTGATTCTTTATTTTTTGTTTTTGTTTCTTTTTCTTTTTAAATTATGTTGATAAGATTTAAATATATATTAATTTTTTGAAATCCAAAGTTTTAGAATTTGATTAATTTTCAAAGTATCTTATATTAATTATCTATCTTATTTAAAATTTTAAATAATTTAAATTTTAAAATTGTTAAATAACTAAAGCTTAATTATGAATATGGTTCTTATTTATATTTAAGAAATATATCAAATTTTAAATTCAATTATCACATTAATTTTTTTAAAAAATTAATCTTAAGTTTATTTTATTTAAATTATTTAAAATTTTATTGTACAAAAAATATAATAATTAAAAACAGTAATGATAACTTTAAAAAAGATAGATTTTATATTATATTATTTTTTTATTTAATAATATTTTGATAATATAGTAGAAGCTATTTTTTATAAATTAAAATTAATCCCAATATATCTTAGAAATATTAATAAATATTATCATAAGTTTTAAAATATTTTAAAATTATTTTTTTTATTAAAGACATATATAATTAATTGTTGGAATGTGCTCTATTAAAAATATTGGATACTACATGTACCATCTTAGTAAATAAGTATCTTATGATACCATAATTTTTAATTTTAATTTTTTAAAATTATCTTTATTTCATAATAATTATTTTTTAAAAAAACTAATTTTTAAAAATAGGATTAGTTTTCTTATTCTTGTACAATAGATAATATAAAAATTTATTTCTTATATTAATTTTTGTATATATTTAATGAAATTTTTTTTAATCTAATATATCACTTGATAATATTTGCTTATTATTAAATCTATCTTCTTAAATAAAAATAAATATAATTGATGGTATATATTTTTAGTATATATAGTCATATATTTTAAACATCTTTAATGTTATCTTATAGCTTCTTTAAATTTTGACATAGTCTAGGATATAATAATATTAAAAAATTACTAAGTTCTTAAATAGTATAGACATTACTTGCTTAAATAATTTTGTTGATGCCTTGCATAGTACTATTTGTATCTATGATTCATTTATTTAAGTGGTGTTCCAAGGATTCTTCCTAATTTCAAAAGCATAGGTCTTTTTTATATAAAATAATATATTAAAAAAATACTATTTATATTTTCTTATTGAAATAATAGATTATTTCCAACCATAGAAAATTGATATTTTATTTATTTTTATATGTATTTTTTACCATATAATAATTTAATCTCTTTTATTAAAATTTACACTATATATTTTGTAAAACTATCTATTTTATAATAGTTTATAAGATTATTAAAGAATGATATTTATATAGTACTTAATTTTAAAAAAAATTATAATATTGATTTGTTTAATTTCTTTATTAGTATATCAAATTAATATAATATTTAATTTTTAAAATTTTTAAATATTATATAATAAAATATCTAATATAAATCTATATAATCTTATGATAGTAAAATCTATTCAAATTTTTATATCTTGTAGATTTATTTTTTAAAAATAAAATTTATTTTGGTTTTTGCAAAATCATGATTGTTTTTCTTAACAATGATATTAGCTAATAGATTATAAAAAAGGCATCATGGTGCTTCTTTTTCATCTTCTTAAATAAGCTATCTTCATCTTTTAAGTTATTTTTGGTATAAAAATAAAATATTACCTAATCTTATAATATCTATTTTTATTATTTCTATATATATACTTTTCAAAATAAGAAATCATAACATCTATAAAAATCATATTTGTATAATCATATTTTAGAAAATATTTAAATATTTTATACATTATAATTATAAAAAAATTATTCATGCATAAAAAAATATTTAAATTAAATAATTATATGAACAATATCTAAATTTTTTTAATAATATAATTATATAAAATATATTTATTGTTGTATGCTTGATTGATAAGATCTAATTTAAAAGCATTACTTTGATTTTTTATTTAAATAAAATTAATTTAAAATTTTAAGGTGCTATAATTATTATGAAATTGATACAATCTTTAATTATAATTTTTTTTTAAAATATTATTTAAGTTTGATATAGTTTTGATTTCATAAAATTTATTTCTAATTTTTTTTTAAAATTTTGATTTTAACTCTTTGTACTAGGTGGATACAATGTGACCACCTTGTACAATAATAACTACACAAATTATTAGAAAAGAAGCTTGCAAATAAGAGCAACAAAGAATAGGAAAAAACCAACCTAAGAATGGTAAGGACAATCTATTTGAAACTTATAGATGATGTGTTGTATAATGTCATGAATAAGAGTTTAATACCAAAGCTATGGATAAAATTAAAAAGCTTATATATGACAAAAAATATTGATAAATTAACTATACATAAAGTAACAATTGTGTACTTTGTATATAAAGAAGAGCAATTTGGATTGAATCATTAGAATACCTTTAATAAGATTCTTTGTCACTTAATAAATATTGATGTCAAATCAAAAGATGAAAATAAATCTTTAATAATATTACTTTTTTGCCTCTATCATTTTACTATCTTAGTTTTCTTGAATTTGTATTTTCATTATTAAGCTTCTATCTTAGCAATATACTTCTTAATATTTTCTTATAGCTTTAAATTTTAAAGCATTATTTGTAAGAAAAAAATAATAGGAAAAGATCAAAATCTAGAATTCAATTCAAAAAATTAAAAATAAAGAGTTATGAATATATAAAATTATAATATTTTAGAAAGAAATATAAAAATATAAGAAAATAATCAAATAGAGACAAAACTCAATTTTTTGAACTAGCTAGTTTTATAGATTTAAATGAAGATTTTAAAAAATGTCTTCATTACAACTACTAGAAGTGGCAAGTTTTGAGATGTATGAATCCTTGATTTTGGTTGCTTGTATAATATGTGTCTTCAAAATGACTGGTTTTATACTTATATTTTATATAATAATAGAATTATAATAATAAAAAATGACATACTTTGCAAGATTGTATAAATTGATATAATTTATATAAAACTGTTTGATGAAGCAATAAGAATTTAAATTAATGTTTGATATATTTCTAATTTATAGAAAAACTTAATTTTTTTGAATGCACTAGATTTAATGGATTATAAATGAATAATAGAAGATGAAGTTCTAAAAGTTTGTAAGAGAGCTTAAGTAGTGATGAAGAACAAGAGGATTATAAATTTATATAAGGTTGTTGGAGATATTATTATAAATAAAAATTCAATTGTATCTAATCAAGAAGAAAATTTAGTAGATATGATCTAATTGTGACAATGTTTAATTAGGTTATATGAATAAATGAATACTTTTAGAATTTTATAAGTGCCAATTCTTCAAAGGATACATTTTTCAAGGGACAATTTTGTAAATATTGCATATTTAAAAAGTATTGCATGGTGAGCTTCAATGTTATTGTTCATTGAATTAAAGATGCTTTAAATTATATATCCTTAGATGTATAAAGACTTATATTAGTTGTTGCAAAAATTGAAGCAATATTTTATTTTTTTTCTAAATAAATATTTTAAAAAGATATAGATATATAATTTTAAAAATTAGATATATTTTCTATTTTAAATAATAATAATAATAATAGAAAGATAAAATATTAAAAATCTAAAAATTTTAAATTTTAAATTTTAAATTTTAAAAATTGATAAATTTTAAAAATTAATGATTTTTTTATAATAATTTTTTTTTATATTATTTACTATTTCAAGGATTTTTTAATAAAATAAAATAGTAAAAAAGCTAAATTATATGTTAAAAAAAGCTCAAATTATATTAAATAATATTAGATTAGATAATAGCTTTTGGATTGAAGCTATCAAAATTACTAGTGATTTGATAAATCTTTCTTATTATATTACTATTGAATTCAAGACAACTAAGAAAATGTGGAGTAATAGAATTATATATTATTTAAGACTAGAATTTTTGAACTTCCAATAAATATTCATGTTTAGCAAGAAAAAAAATTATTAATTTTTTTTTTATTTTTTTATTTTTTTATAGTGACATATATTATTAATTTAAATAGTTCTATTGAGCAATGAACTATCCGATCAATATAATATCCAATATCAATAAAGATCAAAGTTAGATCCTAAAGTTACAAAATATATTTTTATAGATTTTAAAAAATTTATAAAAATATATTAAATATAAGATCGAAGTATATAATTATAATAAATAGATCAATTTTTATATTGAAAGATTGTATTATATATATATATATATATTATATTTGATAATCTTAATATAAAGGTTGAAATTTTTAAATCTTATATATTATTAAAAACACCTTAAATCCCTTTATACTAGAGGTATTTGCTAATGAAGAAAAACCAATTTAAGAATGATAGAGATTACCAAAAAAATAAAAAATAAAATAAAAAATAAAAATAAAAATTTAACAGAGTTGACTATTTAGATATAATAGTATTTATTCTAATTTTAAAAAATAAAGACTTTAGAAGATCCAAAAAAATAACCTTATGTACATATTGAAACAAATTATTATATAAATTGAAGCAAAGTTCCAAAAAATAGTATAAAAAATATGATACATTTATAATAAAATAATAATACACTTATAATATTTTCAGATATTATATTTTTTTTTATTAACTATAAAATACTAGCTTATATGACTATTAAATGCCTCACTTTTCACACCTTGAAAAGTATAAGATATTTCTTCTATATTTCTACACAGGAGCTATTATTTTTTTCACATTAAGTCTTTGATGATGATCATCTTTTGTCTTTATAGTATTGATGTGAGTTTCTAGAGTTGAGGTCAATGTTGAAATTGGGGTTGAAATTGACATCTAAGTTGAGATCAAGATTGACGTCAATGTCATAGTCAAAATCTATGCCAAGATTGAGCTGAGATTGATAATTCTATTGAGGTCAATAACTCTATTGAAATTAATGACTCTATTAAGATTAACTACTCTATCAAAGGTCAAATACTTTGTCATAGTTGATTACTCTCTTAAGGTCAAAGTTTCTATCAAGGTTGAAGTTGACTAATTTTTCTATACCAAATAAATTCCAAACCTATTTTAGACATTTTGATTCTTCAATATTTTTTTTTTTATATCTTCACATGTCTTGTAACATCCAACTATTGTCAAGTGAGTCTTTGCTAAGATCAAAGTAGTCCATTGATTGAGTTTGCTTGAGGTAGATCTTTTTAACTTATACTTAATGAACCTTGAATTATAATTGTTCTTTTGCTTCCTAATTCTATGATCTTAGCTCTAAAGCTTCTTCAATTTTGAATTAAGAACCTAAAGTTCTTCATAAATCCTTCCATAAGTCATTCTATAACTTAAAATTAAAGACTTATTTATACACAAACAAAGTAGAAAGAAAGGAAATAATAAAATATTAATGGTAGTTTTTATTATGATTCTTCTTATGATATCTAAAACATAACTTTGTAACTATTTATAATTTTTTTTATAATAAATTTTATTTAATACTATTTAAATATAATAAAACTACTTTAATTCTAGCTACCTTAACTATATAAGGTGATTTTAACCACCTTGTCTATTAACACATAGGCAATTAACTACTTTGTCTTTTCACACTAACTTCTTTTCTTCTCATCTTATTTATATTAGCTTTTTTTACACTCTTTTTATACTACATATTTTCTTCTTGTCTTTTTTTTATATGAATGTTTTTCTTCTTCTTTTTATTATCTTTTCTTCTTAGTTTTAATTTCTTTTTATATTAAGTTTTTTCCTTTCTTCTCTCTTTTTTTATAAGAATATAAAATCTTTTATTTTATAAATACGATTTTAAAATTAACAACTATATTATACTTATATTATGTATAAAAAATATATTGGTTATAATTTAAAAATATATATAAATATAATATATATAAGTTAAAAATATATTTAAGTATAGAATTTTATATAAAATATTTAAAACTTATCAAGAGAGCTTTAGATATTAATGTTTACAAAAATCAAAGAGAATATAGACTTTGGATATCACAAGAGAAGTGTATTGAAAAAATATTGATGTGCTTTGGTATGGAATAAGAAAAATCATTTAGTACTCCTTTAGCATTTCATTATAAATTATCTTTAATAAAATATCCTAATTTTAAAGATGAAATAAAAATATATATATATATAGTTCTATATACAAGTATAGTAGAAAATTTTATGTATCTAATGGTGTACTTTAGACAAGATATCTTTTATTATATAAGTATAATGAACAAGTATATAGCAAATCCAAAGAAAAAATATTAAGATGCAATGAAGTAGATACTTTGCTATCTAAAATGTACTATGAATATTTGCATCATACTTTGGTATAAAATATAAGAGAAGAAAAAGTATTGCAAGATTTATTGATATTGATTTTGCTAATGACTTGGACATAAAAAATATCTACTACATGTTATATTTTTACAATGGTTTGTAAATCTTTAGGCTAGATTTCTATTTTGTAATCTATTACAATTCTTTTAACAACCAAAGTAAAATATATGGATATTATAGAAGTAATTAAAAGAAGCAATATAATTGAGAAGACTTGCTAGTAAATTTGATTTGGTACAAGATCAAACATTATTATACTATAATAGTCAAAGTATTATAAATCTAGTAATAAATTAAATATATCATTTCCAAACAAAATATATAGATATTAGATATCATTATAGATAAAATATTTCCAATTAATAATAAATACTATTTTTTAAAAAATAAATACAAAAATAAATAGAACACATATATTGACAAAACCAATAATATTTGAAAAGTTCAAGTTGTGTTTGACTTTGTTAAGTATAAACTATACTTGATAGAAAAGAATAAATTAATGTATGATATATATATATATATATATATATATATATATATATCATAATAATGCTTAATTTTTCTTATATAGATAAAATTCAAGTTAAGATAGAAATTTTTATAAAAATATCTTATATTTTACCTAAGTTTTTATATATATTATGATAAATTTGCTTATTATATAATTCAAATTGCTTCCATGGGAGTTCCAAAGAAGGATAGAGGCTATGCTCTATTTAGCTTAGTATAAGCCATATTTAATAAGTACTTAGGATATTTTTTGTACAATCTTTGAGGATTTTAATAGCTCTAGTATATATCTTTATAAAACCCTATATGCATATGTATAAATATATAAGTATAAATATAATATATATTTTATATTTATTTTTTTATGCATGTGATTATTTATTTATTTATTTAATATAATAATCTAAAAATAAAATTTTATAATATACAAGTTTTTTTTAAATAAATTATTATTTAAATCAAATATATATATATATATATATATATATATAGGATATTCCTAATGCCACTACAATTTTTCCTATTACCACTATAATCTCTCATCTATTATATACCACTGTTATTTAATGTCTTTTAAACCAATCAATTTTTTTTTGTGTAATACATGTTAAACTATTTGATTAAATTATAGCAAAAATTGTGGTGGTAATAGCAATATCCTATATATATATATATATATATATATACATATAGATTATTTTTTAGTTAAAATATTTTAATTAATATTCTAAAAATTCAAAGTAAAAACTTTATTATATTTGAAAAAATAATAATACTTTTAGAAGTTTGTGCAAGAATTTTATATAAATTTATTTAAAATTATGAGTTTTATTTTTAAATTAATAAATTTTATGTTTCTTATTTTTATAATAATAAAAATTATTATTATATTCATTATATATTTCTATATCTTGTAGTTTATAAAAAAGAATTTAAATTCTTATTACAAAAATCATATATATTATAAAATAAAATAATAATATTTGATACTTAGATATTATTATTATTATTTATTTATTTTATTTCCAATACTAGTAAAAATAAGGTTTCTTTATATATAGTTATAAAGTATATTTATAAGATCTTCAATTATAATATTTTAAATTTATTATTTTGAAATATTTTGTTTATTATTTAAAAATTAATCAATTAACAATAAATTAATAAATCATAATTTTTATGTTATCATAAAATTTATAAGAGTAGTTTACAAGTATTTAATCAGTACACTACATCAAAATATAAAAATTAATCATTTAGTTTTAAAAAGATTAAACATTTGCTTGAGCAATTATAAATATATTATAACAAACTCAAGTTCTAAAATATTTAATCACATATTCAAAAAATATATATCTAAAACACATAAAATTTTATCATCTAAAGTTAAAGAAATATTTATTTCAGACGTTTGATTACAATATAGAGTATACAGCTAAGAATAACAACTTTTAAGTTAATAAATTATTATCTTCAAATGTATAATACTGTAATAAAATGGATAGAGTTGTAATTTGGTGAAAATGAATTTTTAATATTTTAATAAAATTAAAGTATATTTTTAAAAGTTTATCTTAATATTAAAGTAATAAACACGATTTGACGAAAATGATTTTTTTTTTAATTTTTTGTTGTTATTATGTATCCATACTTGTCCGTTAACCACATAACTGCATATGAATAGCCTAGTTACTTTGGCCGTAAGCATAATTATGAATAAATCAATGGTGCTCCCAAATTTGGCCAAATGTATTGGACTAACTATATGCAGAAAAATAAAAAAATAATTTGTACTAAGATATTTTCACACTTTAATGCAAGTCAAAAAAATCTATACATTTGGAGAAGCATTAACCAGTACAAAAGAATATCCAACTCGTTCTTAAATGTTGCAAAGTTGCAATGCCAAAGGTATATATATATATATATATATATATTTTGTACGCTTTTTCTTCTTAATTTACCTGATTACAAAAGTTGGTGCTTTTCTTCTCCTTTTAATTTTAATTTTTTAAAATTTTTTTCTCTTCAGTTTGTTCTTTTGCAACTTTGGACCCCTGTTGCCACCATATCAATCTTGTAATTTTTTTTTTTATTTTGGTCTTTATATACCAGCACTCACTTGTCTGCAATATCAACCATACCTTTGAGATATTTTGGAACTTTTTTCTTATATTTATACAATTTTCATATTTGTCACAGTCCACGCAATATGTCATTAAATGTGTTAGCAACAGACTAAAAATCTTAGAAGCAATCAAAGTAATACTTTTTTTTTAAAAAAAAATTGATGAAGTACTTTAAAAATTGCTTTAAGAGGACTTTCTTCAGTCATTCTCAAAAACAATTTAGTTTATCATTCAAAAAATATACAACTAAAGCCTAAAGGACTTCAGTATGTCTAATCTATGATCCAATAATAGCACGTGTTTTAGAATAATTGAAGACTGTCTGCATACAAGCATGAGACTATTATATTATATGGCATGAGACTATTGTGACATGCAAGGAATTAATTAAGACTGATGTTGTACTAGTAGTTAATTTACAAGAAACAAAAGAAATTAAAATGAAAATGGATAACATAGAGATGAGTATACAAAAGTTTTAGATGATGTTCATAATCAAGACAAGAAAATCTACCTATTTTAAAGAATGGTAAATAAATTTTTTAATAAGTGCTTTTAGAACAAAAATCATCTTCAAATGATTGAAAATTTTAGTTCATCTACATCCAGTAAAACCCTTTTTTATCATGACAGTGCAGTATAATTGATTGACCACAAGTATAAGTTGAAATTATACATAAAAGCAATTTCAGCACTTTCTTTTGTTACAAAAAAATACAAAGAGTTTCGTACCAGCAAAAATATGAAGATCTAGAATGCAATTGAGTAATCATTTTATAATATCTAAAATTTATCTTGCTAAGTCTCCAATGCATACTTTTTCTTAGTGTAAGATCCTCAAACTTAATCTGCTTCAAACTCAAGAAAGTAATTGCAAGAACACAAAAATAAGTACATTAACATATCAAATTATATATTGTACAAGACAGTTTAAGACTATAAATTATTTGTGTAAGAAGTGCATGTAAAACACTTTAAATAGAAAGATAATACTGTTAATAAAAGAAAATACGACCTATCTAGGTGCAACAAATATAAAAATTCATAGGCTATGTGAAGTGAGTTTTTCAAAAATAATAATTCTTGATAAGCCAATTCTTTATACAAGATTTTCTAATGTGATTATCATAACAAAATCATCCTCATTTATTTTATTTTATTTTATTTTTCTCTTCCCTAACATGGTAACTCTCAAGACTCTTTTTGAGCTCAAGATTGTGATTGTTTCCAACACAAGAAAAACAATAAAAGTATAGTAGCTGAAAGCTACTTGATCACCAATATTATTATTGCCATTTGGTGTATTTTCTCATAATCATGCTAGAGCACATACAACTAAAACCCAGGTTGAGAAAGAAGAAGTAAAAGAAAAGATAGGAAAAAGAAAAGGGAGAGCATGGGGAAAATGTATGTAGGAGAGTAGATAGGGCGGTGTACCAGGGCAAGGCAGCACTTGTACTGACTGGCAAGCAGGGCAACACTACAGATCCTGTGTGTCGTTTTGTTCCCAACCACTGCTCAGTGAATCCTTCCCTTCTGACACAATATAGCCCTTTCCTTGTGTCTTAGCCCCCTCTGGCAGTGTGAACAGGACCCCCCCTGCTTCAAAAGCACAGCCTCAGGACATTCCCACTGCCCCTGCTGCTGCTGTCCTTCCCTTGCTGCATCCCCCCTTCTGAATTATATATTTAACTACTCTTTATGGGAGACACCAAAGATTTTGTGGAAAAGGCTGCTTTAACCACCTTGATAGAACCAGTGGAACAAAATCACCTCCAAAAAGATTGTATCTGAATTTGCATGAAATCATTGAAGAACTTCAGTTCTGCTCGAATCTGGAGGAGTGTCGTGATTGAATGATTGGATTCCTTGCATTAATATTTTATTACGTATAAATTTACATATGAGTATCACAATGACCAAAAATAAATAAATTAGTTGAATTGCATCTCATGCAACTATTTTAGGCCTTTGTTACGAGTTTTTGTACCCATGATAATCATTGCTTCGAAGATATGTGGGTAAGCCAAGGGAAGTATTTGTTTGGCATGATGCATGAATATATTGTGGGAACTTCATTTCAAGTTTTTAAAAGCTCTTAAGAATGTAGTAGAGTTTTTTTGATTATGTTATGCCTTACAAAAGAGGATGTCAGAAGAAAAGTAAATACCGTTACATGGATATAACAAGGAAACACTATTGAATAATCTTAGAAAATTGTTGAGCTATGGTGGACATTTTATATCCAACACCTCAACAACATATAAAAATAAAAATAAAAACAATATTAAGTCAAACTTCATCAAAATAAATAAAGTTTGACTTAATATTGTTTTTATCTTTATTTTTATATTAGTATAATAAAATTTATTATTCTTCAAAATAAATAACAATCTAAAACTATAAGATCATGGCTAATCCTACCAAACCATGGCACAGCACCTATTACTACAAAAAACAAGTAAATGTCGAAAAATGTTACAAAAGGAATTCTGGTTGGTTCAAAAAATAAAAAATAAAACAAGAAATAAAGAAGAAAAACACAAATTGTTTTAGCATGTTACTGTTTTTTGATATTTAAAGATTTTACAATGTAATTTTTGTTCACATTTCTAACCAAATGCAACCTTCTAATACCTTTTTCTTTCCTAAATGGGCTTAGTCCAAAATTTATAATTTATAATACTTTAATTTTAAATTTTATTTTATGGATTTTGATACATTTGTATCATAATTTTGTTTAAAACCATACACTATATTTTATAATTAAACGAGTTTTGGAAATCATTTAGCAAGTAATTTTTTCAAACCAGTTTTATATATAAAATATCCATGGCTACAATGCCCAGTAAGTTCCATATCAAAGTTGACCTTTATAGATAGTGTACTGTGTTCATTATAAATATATGTATATTTTAAACTTAATAATTGTAATAAAATCTTTCAGTTGAGATTTCATACAAACAAGATTGGTTGTCAAGTTCATAGATTTTATCCCAATAAACTAATTGAAAAGATTGGGTTTAAATGAAAAATGGTGAGGAACAAAGGGTACTTCAGAAAAATAAGGGTTCTTGTGCATCTGGAAGAAAATTTAATTAAAAATAGAAAGTAAAGGAAGGAAATGAATCAACAAAGCTAGGTTCCACCCAAGGGATGGATGAATGAATGCATGGATTTAATTATTGAATGAAGGCATAGAATGAGGGATGTGTGGAAGAGGACTTGACAGCAAGTACACATAAGCTTGGTGCAGGCACATGCATGAAATGCATGGACTTTGCATGCCCACTAATACTTCAGTACTTCCTGAAAAATGAAAACTGAAGCAGCTGTTCTTGCTCTCTGTCTATGAGAATAGTGTTCTCTTTAGAGAACATGGATGCCAGTGTCTGCTCAGTGAGTTCTCCTCAGTGCCCTTTTGTACATGGGTGAGCTGCTGATGTCAGAACTTGTTGGGTGTTTGAGTTTGTAAAGGCCCTCTTGTGCCTGCCCCTGCAATAACCTGCACCTCCTCTTTCATGCAGCTTCTATTTTGGTTTGGTTAAGTTTGGTTTGGTTTGGTTTGTTTTTTTGTCAGCACTGTGCTCATCTTCCATGACAAGTACACTTTTTTTGGGTTTTTATTAATTTATTCCACATCTGTACCCTTTTTTTTGAAAATTGTCAATATTAGAGATGTATTAGAAAAGAATATCAGTTCAATAATAGAAAAGAATATGTATTGTTATAACTTTTGAATATACACAAACTTTTTAACATACTAACTTGTAACAGAGAAAAAGAAACCCAGAATGCTATAAAGAAATTCAAAAATGCAAAAGTATAGTAAGGATGGTGGGCACCAAACCAATGTGAAGTAGGTCCCCCATTGTGAAGAGGAGAGTGCTGAGTATTGTTGGAGTTGGCCACTGCACAAATGAAAAGGTAAAAAAGGAAAAATTGGAGTAGAGGAAAATCTAGTGAGCTTTGGGGGTTAGGCAGCTTATCCACCCTCCAGCTACTCATCAGGAAGAACACATGATGCACAGAGTGTGGGGTGGGTAAGTCCCACGTGTATTATGTGTGTGCTAAGCTACAGTCACCATGATCCCCTAGTTGCAAAAGTAATAAGAGGTCTTTGCTTAGGTGGAGGAAGACTCCCACATGGGAAGACCAAGGCTTCACATGCACTTGGCATGGCCACCTGATGCTGGCCATGCTTGCTTATGCCAAACCAGCAAGCATATATCCATTCTCTCTTGTTCTCTTGGCTTCATTCAGAACATCCTTGCTTCTTTCATCCTTTCATTCCCTACCCTCTCATGGGAACATGTTCCCTATGATTTCCACCTACCACTACCACCACCTGATGCCACTTGGTTGCTTCCTTGTTTTGTGTGTAACCTTAGCATTTTCATACTCTGTCCAAGGAGCCACATGTGACTAAAAATAAATATAAACAGTGAGTCAACAATTGACATTTGACTTCTCTAGAACAAAAATATTGTCTACAGGATCTCAAAAAATAATAATCTTGTTGGCTGGTTTGCAAGTGCATTTGAAGATGGCTGAAAAAAAAAAAAAAAAAAAAAAAAAAAATTCTAGGTGGACACCCCCCTTTTATTGCACCAACATCCCATATGTCACACCAACAACACACCATTGTTACAAGTTTTTCAACAAGTTGGTCACTAATAAAAGATATAAAAAAAAACAACTTGCAACATAGGAACATGACCAATACAAAAACTAAACAAAGAAAATAAATAAAGGGGGGTGTCCACATAGCAATTTTGCTAGGTGAAATACCCTCCTTTTACTATTTATTTTGTTTGCTTTGATTAACTTTTGTATTGCTAATATTCATGTGTTATAGGTTGTTTTTATTTTTATATCTTTGAGTCTCATTAGTGTCCAACTTATTGAAAAACTTATTACAATAGTGTATTGTTGGTGTGGTGAAGAGGGGTGTCCATGCAATAATAGGGAGATATCCGTACAATAAAAGAGGGGTATCTACCTAGCAGTTCCCAAAAAACATTCACAAATAATAAGGTTTTTATTTAAAAATTGATATTGTGTTTTATGAAAGCTTTACAAAATTTTTAATCTTTCACTTTTAAGATTATGTACAAAGAATATTGTATATAAAATTATTATGTATAACCCTTATACTTCAAAAGAAAAGTAATTTTTTATATTAGTATGTTAGGGCATTGTATGTGGAGTTCTTTGCAAGTATGTATATTTGTGATTGTTACTTGTGATGTTTGTAAGTTCTTCTTTTTACATAATTCAACTTTGCAATTGATCTTATAGTATTTCAAAAAAAAAAAATATATATATATATATATATATACACACATAGAGTTGTTCCACCTTACTAATAAATATCATTCATTGTAAAAAATAAATAAATATTAGAGATTATTAATTATTAAAAAATTAAATATTAAATACCTAGATTCTAGTTGGAATTGATTCCTAAATTTTTTATTAATTATTGGAGGTTATTAGATTTTGGGAGATTAATTATTGAGGAGACAATTATATATTTTGATACACACACACACACACACACATATATATATATATATATATATATATATATATATTTTTTTTTTTCAATTTTCAAAGAATTATCTATTGTAAATCATAACACATTAATTTTATTGATTTAAAATTTCATAATTAATGCTACGTTGAAATTATTTAATGTTTTTTTATTTTTTTATTTTAAATTTCATAATTTAAAAAAACGTTGATTTTCTTCAAACATCATCCAATGCATCTGACTTTATTCTCCCATAAACAAGCTCATATCATCAACCTTTTTAATTCTTACTTTTTATCTTTTTCAAAAGAAAAAGAAAAACAAGCAGATACAGACAAAAGCTCGTGAACAGACTATAACATGCATAAATGAGCCAGTTTCTTTATGAATGAAGTGCAATTTTTCATAAATGAATAGAATTGAAATTTATCTACAGTTTAATTTTTGCTAATATACATTTAGTGATTACATAGAAGAAACATTTTATTTCATGTTGAAATCATGGCGTTTTTTTTCTTTTACAATTTCAATATTAGAGTACTGCTGCCAAAACAACTCAAATGCAAGCATAAAGACTTGTGATGTTTGCTTGTATTACTGTATAGTAAATCAAAGGAAGGAAATAAAATCATGCAAAGTTGCAATTGTTTTGTTTTTATCTTCTTGTGCTTTGCATTTGTTGTATATGTATCTTGTATTTCATAATTATTTAGTCATGGAAGTTCAAAGGAGGGGATGCAAAAGAATACTGAATCTATCTTTAATAAAGCCTAGGGCAACATTCCAATGCATAGGATTTTTTGGTGATTTTTGGTGATTTTTAGGTTCTTTAGCAATTTCACTATAAAATTGGCTACTATTTGAAGTATGCTGTCTAAAATAAAATCAGAGATTTTAGGTTAGTCCTATTTAATATTAGAATGTCATTTAGTTGCATCACTTAAGTTTTCTTTTTATCTAATTCTATTCTCTGACAATAAAACCTATTTATACTATTTTTGTTTTATAATATTAGTAGTAATGAATTTTTTTTAGGTTTTACCAAACTTAACACATAACATCTACAATATAATGTACTATTATAATTATAAAGATATTTTTTGTGAAAAATTAAAATTTTAGATTCTATTTGGTATTTTATCAAACAAATTTAACTCTCCTATTAAAACCATCAATATTAAAAATAAAATTATTTAAAAAAAATTAACAACCTCAGTTTTAACAATATTACATGTGACTTCAAAGAGAATAACCAAAATCATTAATAATGTTCAAAGAGGTTGTTAATTTTTTAAAATAAAATTATTTTAAAAAAAAAATTCAAAGAGAATATTCAAAGAGAGTATTCAAAGAGAGTAATATTGTTAAAACTGAGGTTGTCAATATTACATGTGTTTTTAAAGAGAATAGTTATATATATATATATATATATGTATGTGTATGGTAAAATTATATTAATAAAGAATAATATGTCTTACAAGATTATAGAATTTAATACAATTTGCACCAAAATATTTCAAAAAATTGTAAGAATATTGTTTAGTGTTTGATATATTTCTAATTTAAAAAAGAGCATAATTATTTTTGGATGCAGTAGAGTCAATTGATTGTAAATTGGTAATAGAGTGCAAAGCCAAGAAGTTTCTAAATGAACTTGTATGGTGATAAAGAGTGAGAAGATTGGCAACTTATGTGAACTTATAAGAAATATTGTCACATGTAGATGTACTATTGGATGTACTTAAGAAGAAAATTTAGTAGGTTTGATTTAATTATGGCATGTATAATTAGATTATATATATATATATATATATATATATAGACTTATGAAATTATATAAGTTATAGCTCTTAAAGAAAAAAAATTCATATAAAGTAGAATTTTATAATTTTTTATATTTAAAAATTACTAAAAATTTAATTTTATTATTAATATTTATTTACTAAATATATTTTAGACTATAAATACTTAAATCTATATAAAATAACATCAATTTTTTAAAAATTTGGAGCACTATGTTTTATCTTTTTTGTAATTAATTACTTAAGGAAGATATAGGTGTATACAATGAAGCAAAAATTTGTGATATTTAATATTATTAAATAATAAAAAATAATATTATCAAAAAATATATATAAATAATAATTTATTTAAAATTTGATTATAAAAGAGAGTAAAACTAAATTTGTTTTGATATATTTTGTATAGATAAAGAGATTGTTCATTACTTTATTTTTAAAAAAAAATTAAAAAAAAATATGCTAGGAAAAAGATTAAATCAAATGTTGTTGGAAAAAACACAACATATATAAAATAACACTAGGTTAAAAAAGAAAATTCAGATTGAAGTTGTTAATACTGTTAGTCTTTTAGTAAATCCTTCTTAATCTATTAGTATTGAGTGCAAGACACTTTAGGAGATATAGATTTATTGACTTGAAAACTATTCTAAGCATAAAATTTTTAAATATCTAATTTATATTTATATTTAATAAGAAGAAAAAATCAAATTTAGATTTTTAGGCCAATGAATGAATTTTCTTTGATTATAAAAAACTTGTAAAAAGATACAAAACATAGGATTCAAATACAAGTTAGATTTAATTTTATATTTAATATAAGAATATCAAATATAGTCAAATTTTATATTTCTACTTATATCTAATAAATTATATTTGATATTCTTAAAGTAGAGGTTGAAGTCTTTAAATCTTTATGTAGCTTTAAAAAAATCTCATATTGTAGTATATCTAATAAAAATTAATGATAAAAATAGACTAAATCCAAAATTATAAAGATCATAAAAAAGAATAATTTTTTAAATTGGATTTGGCTATCTAAATATAATAGTACTTATATTTATTACAAAAATAGTAAGTCCTCTATATTTTAAGAAATTATGAATTAATTTTTATAAAAAGTAATAATCTATAAAGAGATAGAATTTTTTCATAGGAACCAAGTATGAGATTTGGTGTAATTACTTAAGATAAAGATGACAATTGGTTACAAGTGTATATGTAGAAAAAAATAAGGATTATTTTAAAATAAATAAATAAATAAATAGACTAATTAATAGAAAAAATATATATTTAAAAAAAAAGTATTGATTGTAAAAAAATATTTTCTACTTGTAATTAAAATCACTTTAATTTAAGTATTATTAACAAAAATTCCACAAGATGATTTGAAATTTTAAAAATTTGATGTTACTATTTTTTTAATAGAAAGATAAAAGAAGATATATATATATATATATATATATATATATATTAAGTTAAATTTTTAATAAAATTAGAAATAAAATTTTATATGCAAGTCAAATAAATCATTGTAAGAATTAAAAAAAGTTAAATGAAATGATACTAATAATTTAACACACTCATAATGAAGCAATGATATATTCTAAGTGAGTTTGATTTTTATATGTATTTTAGAGAATCAAAAACTACTAGTATGTATTCCTATGTAACACTATATGTTGATGATATGTTGGTTGTAGCAAAACACAAAGTCTAATATTGATAGATTGAAGAAGAAATTAAATATCTAAGTTTTTTTAAGATAGTTTTAGATACTGCTATTTGTATATAATCTAAGAAACTTAAACTTTGAATATCAAATAAAAAATAAATTGAAAAGGTATTGAAAAGATATTGATAGATTTTGTCATAAATATTTTTTTTAGTAATTATTCTTTTTGCATTTTGTATATGCAATGGTGTATATTAGGTCATATATCTTGTATGATCTAAATATAATTAGTTGATACATGGCACATCTAAAAAATAATCATTGAAAAGTAGTAAAGTGGATATTTTTTTATTTAAAAATTACTATAAAAGTTTTATATTATATTTGATGCAAAGCTTGAGAAAAAAAGAATCATTACATAATTTTTTAATATTACCAATATTAAATATTTAAACTAAAAAAGATCTATTATAAGTCATATTTTAAATTAGTTTATGGACATGTAAATTAAAAGTCTATTTTGTGAATTATCTCAATACTTATCACAAAGTATAATATATGGTTATATAGAAAAAACTAAAAAAACAATATGATTGAGAAGATTTGACAAGGACTTTAGGTTGGTGCAATATCAAACCTTATTATAGTGTGATAATTAAAATATTAAACATATGACAAAAAATCAAGTATATCATTTTTAAAAAAATACATAAATATAAGATATTATTATATTTGAGATTTTATGGTTGATGGTGAGGACTACTTAGAAAAGATAGACACAAAAAAAAAATCAATAGATAAGTTTATTAAATAAATATTTATTAAGAAATTTAAATTATCTTTAAATTTAATGAATATAAAATATACTTGATAGAAGAGCATGCATTAGAATATGCTAGAAAATATATAAATGGTTAATTTTATTTAAATAAGTAAAATTTAATTTAAAATAGATATTTTTATAATTATATTTTTTATTTTTAAAAAATTTAAAACCAATTCTATAGGAATTTTAGATGATAATAGGGAGATGGGAGGAGAGAGAGAGAGAAAAGAAAGAAAGAGAGAAGGTGGCTAATCAAATCCTTCTTTGGTAGAGAGAAGCAAGAAAAATATCCTTATAATATAGTGTATGTCTTATTTGGTGAGCAATTAAAATATCTTTTAGATAGTCTTTAAGAAATTTAATGGCTCAAAAGCATAGCTTGAAAGATTTTTTAAAATTTAATTAAATTTTAATAATATAATAATATATATATATATATATATATATATATATAAAACTTAGTATTTGATTGCAAAATAATATTGTTCTTAGAAGATATAAGATTGATAAAATAATAAAGATCAAATGATTCAAATATTACTTATACATAACATCTCAAATATATTAATATCTCATATATATGTATTTTATTTTAGAATGATATACTTGATTTTATTAATAGTAAAATTAACTTTAAATATTATCAAAATAAAGATAATATTTGATATATTTGATAAAATTATATATAGAAAATTTCTAAATTAGACATATATTATAAATATATTTGAATCAAATTAATCTATTCAGTTCTAATTAATTGAATCAAGAAAGATAATAATCAAATGTAACTTTTATATAAAGATAATATTAAGATAGGATGGATATCATCTTCTAAAATTTAGATCTTTAAAGTGCTTGTTGATTTATATTTTTCTTATATAAATTAATTTTTTTTACATATAATAGAATACAACTCTTAAAATATTTTATAAGATTTTTTTTGTTTTATTTTTTTTATATAAAATTAGTTTTTTTTTTTACTTTACTATATTAATTCAAATAAATTTTAAAGACATAATTGGATTATGTCTAATACCTTAAGAATGGCTATACTAAATATTAAAATGTAATAGAATATCACATCTTATATTATAATATTTTTATTAAAATAATATTATTATATTTATTTTTTAAAGACCTATATTTCTACAAGGTATGAATAAAATAATATTGGTAGATTTTTCTTGTTTGATTTATTAAAAATAATAATATATAAAAGTAATAAAAGTAATAAAAAATAAAAATAAAAATATAATTACTAATAAAATTAAAAAATTAAAAAATATAATAAAAATATTGTGATGTATAGATTTAATTAGTTTTATTTTTTTTTAAAGATTTTAAGACTTTTAAAGGGTTTATATATATATATATATATAATTAAACTAAAAAGACTTATATTTTTATTATTGAGAAATAAATTATTATGATATTTTTAGAAATAAAATATTTTAGATATATTTATATCTTTAATCTTTTAATAAAGTTTTATAATAAATAATAATTTTTTAAAATAATTTAATATATTATTTTTTAATTTATAAAACATATTTTGTATAAGTATGAGTGTCTCAATAGATCTATTAGTAAAATTTTCTCAATGTTCCTTTTTTTTCCTGTTTTTATTACTTCTAAATGTTAATATGATAATGTAGGTGCCAAATTTTTTTTGTTTTATTTTAAATTAAACTTAAGAGATTTAACAATGTTAGCAAGTAACTTCTTTGCTGAATAAGACTCAAGTGTTGCAATAGTCTTATAGCAAGTCATACCACTTACACATGTCATAGATCTAAAGTCAATACTCAGCTTAGCGTGAATATAAATTAAATCCAGTGTTGGAGGGTCTTTGACTTTTTTTAGTTAATCTCTTGATATTTTAAATTTTAATATAAAATTTTAAATTAAAGCTTAATTAATTTAAATTTTTGATAAGATAATTAAAATTAAAATTCAAAATAAGTTTTTAGCAAAAATTCAAACAAAGAATGGTCTAAATCCTTGGCAATTTTTATTATCCAATTTTTAAAAAAAATTCTCAATACTCAATAATTAAATGGCTTTAATATTTTGAAAAAATTAAAACCATATAAGTTAGGTCTTTATTAAGCTAAGAATGGTAAATTTAGATTAATAAAGAGACAACAACAACAACAACTATTTGAGTTTTAGTTGAGCATAAAAGAATATAAAAGATAGACCTTGGATGGAGATTTAGAGCCTCCTCTTCAAAAAGTAGTCTTTTCATCCCATTATTCTTCTCTCTCAGATTTTTGTTTTGTTTTGTTTTGTTTTTTCTAGTAGTCTAGTCTTTCTATTAGTAAGTTCATTGTTAAAGAGTCTCAAGTTTTTTTTAATTAGTCTCTTAATACTAGATAATTTAAAATATTTAAAAGATTTAAAACAATAAAAATAAAAATAAAAATATCTTAAAATTAATCTTTCTAAAAGATAAATTTTTTGTATTGAGAATTTGAATGGAATTTTGACAACAAACCAATTGAAGAGTAGTCCATACTCTTAGCAATTTAGAGCACCTAACTTTAGAAGAACACTTCTTAATACAACATAAAGAAATTCCTATAAGTTTTAATAGTTTTGAAGCATCTTAGAGATAATTTTTAATTATTTAGGTCTTATTGAATTTTGAGCAATAAGATAATGGAGACAACTATTTGAAGGAAAGAAGATTGTCAAGTTAGTACCATAGTTAAAGGCAAAAACACCCAAATTTCTATTTTTGTATAATATCTTTAGTTGCTATATTTATATTATTTTATCTAATTTTAACTAATATAGTAAATATTATAATCATACTACAATCATAATTATCTTAATTACTATTAATTATCCATATTTATATCTAATTTAAGTAGTTATAATATTTACTTTTATTTTTATTTAAATTTAGTTTTTATTTTTATCTAATTTTTATTTAATTTATGATAGATAAAAACCAAAAATAAAGAGTTGAAATAAAAAGTATAATAATAATATAAAAAAATAAAAAATAAAAAATTATATATATATATATATATATATATAAAAACTAATCAACTAAAATTTGATATATTATGTAATATTTGATTAATTAATAATTAATTAGATAAAAATTATTTAATAAAATTATTTAATCTATATAATATACCAAAAAAATTATAATAATATAAAAAACTTATATTTAATAATAAAATTCTATACATAATTGAATAATTTTATTAAGTAATATCATTTTTAATTAAGTTTGATTTATAATTCCTTATTAGGGATTTTTTTTTATTATTAGTATGTTATATTTGAATTTAATGTTCTTACTTTAAGTTAATTCTACTTATTAGATTAGTAAGAATTGTTCATTTTTATTTTCTTAGGTCATGGTAAATTGCTTTCAAATCCCTTGTAATCTATTAGGGAATTCAAAGTACTTATAACAACTATTTTATATTTAATCTTCAAACTATTTAAAAGATTAGACTAATTAGACTTAATTTTTCTAAATGCCAAATATGTTTATATTTATTTTATCTCAAAAAAATTACTATACATGATTTGTCTATACAAATAGAAGATAAAAAATTTAACTACATTATAGTTTTATTTTAATTTTAATTTTAAAATATAAAAATAAAAATTTAAGTTTTATTTTTTTAAAGTTATAGAATAATTTATTATATGACTTATAGTCTTTGGAATAAAAAAAATTATAATTGCATAGAAAAAATAATAATTAAATAAGAAATTTAAAATTTTTAGTGAAGTTTTTAGATTTTGTATAGAATAGCCAAAGTTTTTATACTTACCTACAAAATAATTTTTTAAAACTTAAATTAAGAATCAAAGCTTATGAATATTTATTTTATCTATTGATTTAATTTAATTTTTTACAAATAAAATATCAATGACTAAACCCAATTTATCCATGTAGACATATAATTCTTTTATCTAATTTACTAATATAAAGATAAAATTATTATAATTTCTTTATTTAATGATTTAAAAGATTTAATTTCTTGGCTTAAAATATGAAAATAAAATATATATTTTTTCTTTTAAATATATATAATATTATAGATACTTAAATTATCTAAATTCATTGCATATTAGATCCTAAATTCTCCTAGAATTCATAATTGACTATTTGTACTTTAAAAAAAAAAGTCTAAATAAAAAATTTTAAAAAATATTTATGAAGGCTTTTTAATCTATAGTAAAAAAATTTAAAAATTTAATGATAAATTTTAATGTAATTGCAACTTATAAAAATAAATAAGAACATATTCATTACTTTGTATGAATATAATCAATAGTTTATTAGATGGTTTAGTCCTAATTTTTATTATTTTTTTAAAATTACAGTATTTATTTAATTTAATTATAAGAACAATAATATCATAAGTAAGTTAGAGATAATTTAAAAGTAATTTAAAATAATTTAATTTTAATCCAAATTGTTTTTTAAGTATTATCATTTTTTATAAACCAAGGCATGTGAGTAATCAATCCTTATTAGAAAACATGTTTTAAATACAATGGTGAAGTTAATTTAGCCAAAAAAACATTTCTATGGTTTATTTGATGGCTATCAATCTTGATCTTAGATTTTGATCTTTGTATTAGAGACATATACTTCGGAAGTTCACAGAACCATCTAAAACATTCTAGAGATTCTTAAATTAGTGAAAGTTGATTGAAAAGCTTCATAGTTGGTGAAAGTAGCTCAAGAATCTTTGTAGTTAGTGGAAGGAACTCGAAAAGCTCCAAGTTGGTAGAAGGAGCTCAAGAAGCTTCTTTATTTGATAGAAGCCACTTAAAAAGCATCCTAGATAGAAGTGTATATAGAAGTCAAGATTGAAGAGTTCTTCAGTCTCAACAATGCATCTCTTGGAGTTATGGCTTACTATTCTTGGTGTTGTTTGTATATTCATCTAGTTAATTCAAGTCCTTGTTAATTTTTTCTTGAAATCTTTTTCTAATTCAAATCTTTTATTTTGTATTCTCATGTCCTTTATAGTTTGTCAAGATTGCCTGCATCTTGAATATTAGAGTTGGATCCTTCTTGTTAGAAAATGGATTATCCTTCTTCTTGAAGGTATGTTATCCCTTTAGAGGTTGCAGATTATCTTCTTCTAAGCTGATATTTTCTTCATCATAATATTAGAATTTTATCCTTCTTATAAAAGATTAGATTACCCCTTTCTTTGAAGGTCTTAAAGAATTTTAGAAGTTGTGAATTATCCTCCTTTAAATTGATATTTTTTCTTATAGATTTTTTATAGATTTTTTATAGATTTTTTATAGATTTTTTTTTTTTTTTTTTTTTTTTCTCTTAGGATAGTTGGAGGTTAAGATATTAGTATGATTGAATCTTTTGAGTCCAAATTAGACACCCTCATAAATGCTCTTATTACTTTATTAGCTAAGATTATGGAGATGGAAGGAATTCTTGTAAAACTTTATAACAATACAACATTTGAAGTACCACAATCTAGACTGTTTCTACTTCTAACTTCTGCGCTTAAGGATGCAATACTACCTATGATATGCCAAAGAAATCTACTTGTTTAACAATAGAAGGAACTTCAAGTTAGCCTTTTGGAAAAATATGATGATACATATTTATAATTCTAAAGATTTATCGACCAAATTCGATTGATAATGGTTCTATAACATGATATTTATTCAATAGAAGAATTACGGGTTGGATTGATTGGCACCTTGCTTATGGAGCAAGCATTATCATAGTTTGTTCTCTTGTTTGAAAAGAAATCACCAATTTTGAGCAACTTTGAAGTTTACATGGAAGCATTTGGAAAATATGACAAGGCTCATTAGGCAACAGCTAAGATTCAAGCATTGCGTCAAGAAGCTTGTTTTATATCAGTTTATGCATTTGATTTTAGGCAACTAGCATACAACATCAATTGAGACAAAACTTATTATATCAACAAGCATTCTGAATTCACATTCAGAAGTAAAAGATATGCACCTTGATATAATACGTTTTAAATCTTTTAGTCTACAAAAAAAGAAGTGTCTGATAGAAGAAGGTTTATACTTATAGTATAGCAAGGAAGGCCACAAGATTGGCAATTGTCCAAAGAAACAAAATTGACACATCATTAAAATAAGAAGTACAATCATTCAAGAAAACAAAGATATTTAGTCATAATAGACACCATACAGTTGAAGAATTCAATATCTCAAAATTATTCAGATTCCTCTTTTTTTGCTCAATCTGCTTATAATTGTATTATATTATATTATATTATATTATATTTATATTAATTTATTATATTAAATTTATATTAATTATATTATATTATATTAGTTTAGATTTTTAATTGCTATCGAGCTTGATAGAATATGTCATTATCTTGATTTTATTTTGTTAGTATTTATCAACCTAAGAAGTAATAAGAGCTATGTGATGCTTTATCAAGGAGATTATATCTTGTACTAAGGATAAGAGAAGCAATGCTTGATCAACAATATACAATTTTGTTGAATTTAAAGCAATTTTGTCTTTGTACCACTATTGCATTGGCACCTATTGATTATAATTTCCTTGATGAAGTGCATATCACAACTACTAATGATGCTTTGGCCTTTGATATCAAGTGTCGCCTTAATAAAAATGTTGATAAATTTGAGCTTGAGGAAGACCTTCAATACTTTGAAGAATGTTTGTATATTCTAGAAGGACCAACATGACTGTGCATTCTTCAATCTTGCCATGACTTCCCAATTGTAAATCACTTTAGATTTAATAAGACTATGAAACTTATTTCTTGAGATTTTTGGTGGCTTCAAATGTGGAAGGCTATGAAGGACTTTGTACTCTCTTATGACATTTGTTTAAGGTCCAAGAATCTTTGATATTGCCCTTATGGACTTTTATAGCCTTTACCTGTTCTAAAACTATCATGATCTTTTATATTGATGGATTTCATCATAGATTTACTACTATTCAATTTATTGGATAATATCCTTGCAGTGGTCGATCGATTCACAAAGATGGTTCATTTCATTTCTTATAAAAAGATTTTTTTTAGTGAAAAAACAACAAGGCTCTTTTTTGATAATATATATTAATATCATGGCCTACCAAATGATATCATATCTGATCAAGGATCCTAGTTCATATCTAAGTTTTGGAGATATCATTTAAAATATTGAAGGTGGATAATAAAGTTTCTTTGGCTTTCCATCTTCAAATTGACAACTAAATAGAACAAATTAATCAAGTTTTGGAGTAATATTTATAATGCAGTATCAATTATTAACATGATAATTGGATCTCATATTTATTGTTAGTAGAGTTTGTACATAATAATATTATTCATGCTTTAATTCAATAAATATTATTTTATTCCAACTATAGATATCACTTGAAGCTTAATTTATGGAATATGGAAAAGAACAATCCAATAGTTGAAGGATTTATAAAGCATCTATTGCAATACCAAATAATCTTAAAGCTTTAATTGTAAGTAGCTCAAGATGCTTACAAGGCATCTACAAACAAATTCAAAAATCAACTAATTATTTTTTATATTGGAAATAAAGTATGGCTTCTTCGACAAAATATTAAGACTAAGCGGCCAGGTAATAAGTTGGACTATTGGAGGCTAGGACTATTTTTCATCCAAAAGCAAAGTAATCTAGTGGTATATCATTTGAAACTACTATCTTTTATAAAAGTACATCTAGTTTTTTATGTCTCTCTTTTGGAGCCTTATAGAGAGTTGCATATTTTGAGAAGAATACAATAATTATTGCCTAGTATCAAAATAAAAAATCATAAAAAATACGAGGTCAAAAAGATGGTAGATTCATGACAAAGGTGGAATAAATTGAAACATCTTGTTCATTGGCATGGCTATGATATCAATAAGTGTATATAGAAACTCACCAAAAATCTCACCAATGCACTTCAAAAGGTACAAGAATTTCATTGACTCTATTCTTATAAATCCAAATGTATTTGATGATAACTTCTTGGTGAAGATTGGATCCAAGGAATATTCATAAGATGGAAAAAAATTAAATTAAAATCTTTATTAGTATACAATCATTTGTTCCAAATAGAATAGAATAGTAGAAAGAAGTGAGTTACCATATCCAACCTTCAAGTATTGAGAGATTTAGCAGAACAAGATTCAAAAAATTTACTTGCTATGTAAGCTTTCAATGAATTACTGTAATTTTCACAACCTTCAATTGAGCAAAGTGATGATGATATATTTTAGTGCCAAGTATGACCATCATTAGAGCCATTAAGAATAACATTCAACCGTGCAAGTCTTGATTCTAATACTTGAGCTTTAGTAATATTGCTTGAGTTTGAAAAGATGAATCTTTCTAAGCTTGAGATCTTGTTTGAAAGATGTTTTGAAGGCTACAATGAAGATTAGATCCTTGGATGGAATGTTTCACCAGTGGAGATACTAATTCAAGGCCATAGATAATTTCTTCAAGGATCAATAGAACCTATTATCCAAGAATAGAAAAAAAAAATATAATTTTATTAATATAGCATATTTTTAATTTTTTATGTATGTAAAAAGATTTTTTGAAGGTATGAACTCTTTTTGGAACTTATTGCTAGAAAAGGATCAATAAGGACTATGGATCTTAATTTGAACTCTTTGGAATTCAAATTTTAAAGATACAAAAATATAAAATAAGAGATTTGAATTAAAAAAAGATTTCAAGTAAAAATTAATAAGAACTTGAATTATTTAGATGAATATATGAATAATATTAAAAAAAAAAAAGTTAAAATTCTAAGAGATGTATTATTGAGACTAAAGAACTCTTCAGCCTTGACTCTAATAAATATCCTTGTTTAAGAAGCTGTTTGAGTTGCTTTCATCAAATTAAGAAGCTTCTTGAGTAGCTTCTATAAATTTGGAAGCTTTTTCAATTCCTTCTACCAATTTAGAAGCTTCTTGAGTAGCTTCTATCAACTTGGAAGCTTCTTCAATTCCTTCTACTAACTTAAAAACTTCTCAAGCTCTTTCTATTAATTACAAAGCTTTTCGAGCTACTTCCACCAACTATAAAATTTCTCAAGCAACTTTCACTAATTAAAAAAATTGCATGTGGTTTTGAGCTAGTACCTCTATTGTTTAAACATCCAATGCAAAGATCTGATCTTGATTGTAGCTTTTAAAACATCTTCTAATTAAGATCTTAGGCTTAAGAAGATTTATTTTTTCAAGCTTAAGTAATATTATTAAAGCTTAAGCATTGCAATCAAGACTTAAATGATTGGATGTTATTCCTAATGGCTCCAAACATGGTTGTATTTGGCGCTAAAATATATTATTTTTACTTTGTTCAATTGAAGGTTATAAAAGCTGCATTGATTTGCTCAAAGCTTATATAGTAAGTGAATCTTCTATATCTTATTTTGCTAAATCTTTTAATATTTGAAGGTTTCACATGGTGATTGGCTTGCTTCTATAATTCTATTCTATCTTGAAATAGATGAGTGCATATTGATGAAGGCTTTGGTTTAATTCTTTCTCTCTTATAAGTATTTTTCAAATTCAATCTTCATTAAAAAATTATCATTAAATATATTTGGATTTGTAGAAATAGAGTTGATAAAATTCTTATACCTTTGTAATAGAGTTGATTAAATTCTTATGTGCGCTCATTGATATCATAGCCATGCCAATGAATAAGATATTTTAATTTGCTCTACCTTTGCTATGAATTAAACGCCTTTTTGACCTTATATTTTTTATGGTTTTTAATTTTGATATTAGATTATAATTATTATATTATTTTTAGAATATATAATTCTCTATAAGGCTCCAAAAAAGAAATATAAAAAATTAGGTATACCTTCATAGAAGATGGTAATTCCAAGCAATATGCCATTAGATTAATTTGGTTCTAGATGGAAAATGGTCCTAACGACTAATAATCCAACTTATTATATGGCCACTTGGTTTTAATATTCTATTAAAGAAGCAATATTTTATTTCCAATATAAAAAATAAGTGGTTGATTTTTGAATTTATCTACAGATGCCTTGTAAGCATTTTGAGCTACTTGTAATTGAAGCTTTAAGATTCTTTGGTATTATGATAGATGCTTTGCAAATCCTTCAACTATTAGATTATTCTTTTTTAGCGTATTCTATAAATCAAGCTTTGCGTGATATCTATAGTTGGAATAAACTAATATTTATTGAATCAAAGTATAAATAGTATTATTATATATAAACTCTACTAATGATAGATACAAGATTCAATCATCTAATTGATAATTGATGCTACATCATAAATATTGCTCCAAAATTTAATTTATTTAATTTATTTGGCCATCAATTTGAGAATAGAAAGCCAAAGAAAGTTTAATATCCACCTTCAATATTTTAAAAAGACATCTTTAAAACTTAGATACAACTTGGGATCCTTAATCAAATATGATATTATTTGATATGCTATGATATCGATATATATATATTGTCAAAAAAGAGCCTTGTCCTTTTTTCACTAGAAATAGTTTTCTTATAAGAAATAAAATAAACCATCTTTGGGAATCAATCAACTACTAAAAGGATGCTATTAAATAAATTGGATGGTAATAGATCCATGATGAAATTCATTGAGATAGAATACCATGATTGTCTTAGAATAAACAAGATCTATAAGAATCCATAAAGGTGATGTTGAAGATTCTTGAACCTTGAACATATGTTATAAGAAAGCACAAAGTTCTTCATAATCTTCCAAATTGCATAGCCTTCTATAATAGACTACAAAAAATCTCATAAAATAAGTCCAAGGTCTTATTAAATTTAAAGTGACTCATAGTTGAAAAGTCATGGTAGGATTAAAAGATGCATAGCTAAGTTGGTCCTTTTGAAATATATAAACGTTCTTCAAAATATAGAAGGTCTTCTTTAATCTTAAACTTGTTAGTATTTTTATTAAAGTGATGTTGAATATCAAGAGTGGTAGAGAGAATTTGCCTTAAAAAAGCTCTGGGTTTCTAGCTGCCACTAAATACTTAATTAAGATCCAAAATAATAAAATCCTTTAAATTATTCAAAAGTTTTTTTCTTAAGACTATTATATCTAATACATAAGTCTTATTCTACAAAAACACTCAAAATATAACAAAATATTCTAAACCCTCATTCACTTGTAGGGAGGGAATTTTTTTTAAATTTTAATAATCTATAACTCTTAATCTAATTGTTCAAATCTACTCAAAATTTACATGAAGTACTAATATATTTTCAAAAACTAGCACAACAAATTTCAATTGTTAATTCTTTATTGATCTTTAGATATCATGAAAATCCTAATAGTAGCTTCAAATCCTTGTTTACAAATATCTATGTATTAAATTCTTTATATCTCACAAACTAAACATCCAAATACTATGAAACTTTGATTTATAGCTTCTTAGCACAAATATTTATCTTTTTAGAAATGTTTAGACAAAAATTCGTTCAAAAGC